>CALNHX010003678.1:0-143926 GCA_940337035.1 Agriotes lineatus
ATGGCTCTCCATCTCGTAGACAGTCTGATCTTGATGATCCCGAATTAGCGAGCTGCAGCAAAGGCTTCTTGCGAAACCCTACCTCTATCGGAGACCTCTGGAACGCTGGATACACTACCCAAATAACGCCACGGGAATTATGGACTTGGGAATCGCTTGTTGGTTGGGATTTCTACTTGTACTGGTTCCTGAATGTTCTTCCTATCGTAACAGGCGCTTTTTTCGCTGGGCGAAACTGTTTGCATAAGGAATTGGCCCCTCGAAGTCACTCGCACTTGGACGATTTGTTCTGCTAGCTTTTCTGCTTAACCTAGACGTTTTAATACCAGGCAAACTACACACAGACATCCACAGGACCCTCATGGATAACTTTACACACAATTGGTATAACTAAGAACTTTTTTATTTACAATTTTACATGATAATTGAGGAGCTCAATGTGGCCCTAACACACAATTTTCAGGCTTGTTTAGTTCCTATAATAAATGACAGTCAGATCTGTTAGCAACTAGATTTTCAACTGTTTATAAAGGAAATTAGGATTGTTAACATGTTTAACCTTATTCTTCGTAACATAGAATTTCGACTTAGACCGCGTAGTATTTGTATATGAACACCCAGCATTTTCTGGCTTAATGTGCCTTGCACCTTGTGAAGTCGAGCAAAAACTCGCGCGATGGTTATGCTTTTTGGTGGCTCGTGTTGTTTGAGTATCTTGAGAACGAGGATACTTAGGCATATACAAATACTACGCGGTCTAAGCAGAAATTCTATGTTAAGAAGACTAATTCGAGTAACCGCGAAAGCCTCAAACAGTATATGTTTAACCTTATGGACTACAGTTTTGATGTCATGTCTTTGCGTAACCACACGTCTTTTTCTTGGAATAATTGTCACAACACATGCTCTGCTTTTAAATCACTTTTGTTTATAATGCACTGATACACTTGGAGTTCATTTAACATCTCACTAATTGTCTTTCGATCGGTTGCGTTCCATTTTTATTGCTCTTTGCAATTATTATTTTGCTAGCACGGTTTCGTTTACCTTTCAGCTAATTTGTCTTTTGCTGGTTTATACACTTTTACTACATAACGCTCATATTCTTTCTGTATTTAACCAATCATTTTGTATTATTCTATTCACATTATGTCTGACATCAATAAGCTCAATTCCGTCAGTTACAAATGAAATTGCATTAACCCTTCCGAACATTTATCATATCTGAAACTATGAATATAACCGTTCTGTAAGCTACTTGTTTCATGCTAACTTGTATGTATGTATGTATTATCTGTAACCTCATTTACCTTGCGGTGTCGAGGCTGGTGCTTTATGCGCTGGCTTATCCCTTAAATTATTAGTTACTGCTGCTCACATCAAGTGCACTTATTAATAAAACGTATTGATTATCTTGCAATAGATAAAATATTTAATTCTGTGCTCATGTTAACCTTACTCATTTAGTTCATTGGGCAATCAGAATTTCTATGGGCAGTTAACCATTACAATATACAGGGTGAACACCTTAAACAATTAAGTTTTGTTTACTTTTGCATTAACTGAGAAATATATGAAAGTATTAATTTGCACATAGGTTACTTTTGCCACGCTTGACAAAAATAGGACCCAACAGATACAGGATAATGTCACAAAAGAGTCAAACCATTTCAACAAGAAGATCGTTCTGTTAAATACAGCGCGTCGCACTGCTACCAGTGGGGCTGCATAGCTCAGTGTGACATATCGATGCGGTTACAATCGCATACGCAGGTGATGTAGATCGAATGCCACCGTCGGTAATTGTTTTTAATTGATAATTGGTAAATTAGTATAATTCGCAAAACCAAGTGTTTCGTTTTATTATAGCAATATTATTGGGCTCGTTACAATATTTTTAGCCTTATTTTCCTTTGATTTTTAAAATTGTCATTTGCTTGGGACGTTTATAGTAAAACAATTACAAGCAACCTCTCTTCCATTACGATTCTTCTGCCTGCTTTTCAATTTGTATTATTTTCAAATGGATTTAGTTTGAAATGCCTAGTGGTTCCTTTTATTGTTTCAGTATTATTAAGAATGTTGAGATATTTTTAACCCTAGTTGTTTTTGATTTTCAAAATATTTAGTGTCACAACTTCCACTTCTTTTATTTGCAAAAGATAAAAGTAATAATTTGCATATAACTCAGGCTTTATCATTGCCGAAAATGAGACCTAACAGATACAGCGTAAACATTAGAAATGGGACAGGATAATATAGTATGTTTATAAAGCAGCAGAAACTCGTAGAATTGAAATGAGCCCTTGGCTCAGCTAATCTAGCGGCGAACAAGAAACTCCCGTTACATATTCGCCTGGGAGCGAGGAGTTCAAATCCCAGCAGAGTACTTTTTTTTATTTTATAAATTGACCTATTTCGCACGAGGGAAGTTCCCTATAAACCCCTTTACAGATTTTTTATTTAAAAATTAGAAATTTAGTGTCTCAAATATGTAATCATGAAAATAACGAAAATGCGGTGAACATGAGAAAGTCGCTGCAACATCAAAAAGACGGGCAATTAAAATTACAACAGAAATTTACAGACTAGTTAAATGGACCTACCCCGTGGTTGTCTCAACCCTTTTTCCTAACAAACAGAAGAAACATGCAAGGTGTGCAATTCATAAAAAGATGGCACAAAGACTGGAATGAGACTTTCAAAAATAGTAAACAGCCAAAACGTCTCAACGGATTGTCAAAAATTTGGTTATTGTTCTCTGTAAGAATGGTTCCAAACAGAGATAATTAATGTCCAAGACAAACAGACTTAATCTATATAAGTGGAAGAAGAAGAACATGTAGAACAGCTGAGAAAATTAAGGCCGAATTTTGAAATCACTGCATTCCTGATTCTGAAAAAGTAGACTTATATTAGTTGCAGAAGCAATAAACTGCTAATCTTCCAAATAGTCAGCAACCAAATATACAACCATGTAATTAAGGTCAACTATCATTAGGCGACTTGCACCCAAGGCTTCCGCTCGATATAAATGCAAGGTCCATACTAAAATGATTTAGGGCAGCTATCAAGCGAAAGGTGGCTGTCGCATGCACGAGCGTTTAGAGCTGAAGAATATCTTGAGCGCCACTGTTCGTCGAACTAATTACAACCAGAATTTTGAATACCGTAAGTTCACACGCCAAAACCGAACCGCTTCGGATTGGTTCGAAAGTAGCGCAGGCGGCCGAACAGGTAAACACGTTCCGCCAGGTGGTCAACAACGGTGCGTGGTGTCAGGTGGCCCTTATCAGCGGATAGAAGTACTTTTCAAGACTGGGAGGCACCTTATCGCGTTGATAACGTGGGTATGTGTTGTTCTGCGAGCCCTCCGCAGTCCTCGCGCCCTTTCGCAGAGAGTTTCATTTAAAACTTCGCTGAACCTTCGGTAGTGTCGTGGCAAGTGGAACGTGTAAACAAACATAATGTCAACAGATAGGTTTCATAAGTAGGTATTGTTCTACATGTAATTAATTGTTGCTTTACTTGTACTATGGCGAAATTTTTGGTGGTGTAGTGGTCTAAAGCAAACTTTAATGTAGTTTTAGATCTGTAGTTATGTGCCCCTTAACGTTTCTCCCTTTCTTAAACTTAACTAAAGGAGATTAATATAACAACCTAGCTACAAGGTTCGATTAATCAGATGTTATTCATTATCACTTCATAATAAAAAAGATAACTGTTCCACATTATAGTTTCATAGATAATCAAATGCGCGTGTCACTAGGTGTTACTGGATGTGATATATTCAAAAATGAAAAAAATGAAGTACATATGTATTACATTCATTAATACACCTTCCTCAATTCTACAATAAATACATTAGCTATCTTCAACACTATTTTCTTTAATAAAGCCGATAAAACAATATTTTATACAACAATTTAGAACCAATCATGTGTATGGGACGATGTTTAAATACCTGTAATTTTTTCCTTGATTGAAATATTGAAAACGATATACTAATAGGTAGGTACCATTGTCCTTGATAAGCAAAATCTGATAAGAAGATATGAAAGTAATGATAATAAAAAAAAATGGTTTAGAACTTCCTTATGGGCTTATATGCTAAATATGCATAGTATATTATATTTAATATTGTTTATTTTTTTTTTTGCGGAGTAACAACAATTAACCCCTATACTACAGTGCGGATTTCATTGCACACTCATTAATTTCGTCACTCTCAAGCTGTTTCACAATTTGAGCAACTAATTTTAAATATTTATTTTTACTCTGTCCAACTGTGTACAATAGAATGCTGTTACACAGAAAACAAAAAAGCAACGATTTATAGAGTTATTTTTTTAAATAGAACACCCTATATTTCTTGGATAATAAGAAATCCTATTAAATTCTAAGTGTAGTGCCACTTTTCTTTTTCTTTTAAGCGATAAATAAGGTCGTAGAAGTAAAAAAAGGTGATCACAAGTAAGCTCTGCACCCTGTATTTTTTTGGATAATTAGAAATCCTATTTTCATTTGTTCTAAGTAGTAAATAAGATCGTAGCAGTAAAAACGAATTAGCAAAAGTGTGCAATGCAACTTTGTTTGAAATATAGTGCAACTTGGGTTTTTCCTGTGTTATTGTTATTTTGTAGTATTTAATTTGTAATGTGCCTATGTTAATTTGTTTTTAATCGGCAGTGAAGGACGTCGAAATCGTTATTAAAATACGAGAAAACGGCAGTAAAGTAATCCATTGCTTTACGACTTTTTATAGGTGGCGGGGCGACAGATAAACGTCAACCGACGTCAATATAACCTACAAAAGATATTGTAATTTCCCTATTTCTCGATTTTAAAAAAATATAATGTAACCCTCGGCACTGAAGTACCTTTTTATCCCTCCTGTGGCTTATTTGCCTTGGCCCTACGGGCCGCGGCAACTATATACACATTCGTTATCTAAAGTTAAACTTATGTGCCGTGGTATACAAATTACTCTCGAAATTACTATGGTTTTCGAACATTGCTTTGCACAGCCTGCTAACTAATTTTTCACTTAAAAGAAAAAATTAAAAAACGCTTTACTAAAAATTTACTTCGCTTTATAATTATCCAATTAATACGGGGGAGGGGGAGGGTCGTTTCAAAAATAATTCCAAGAATATTTGCTCCTTTATTTTCTAAGTGACAACGTATGACCCGCGTGACCATATGGTCACAGTAACTCAATATGGTAGCGAAATAAAAAAACTGCATATGAAATTATTTCAAACCACTCAGTACAGAGCTTCAAAACCACATTTTTGCACATACTAATAGTAGTAGCTACCTGCCACCAGGCCCGGATAAAATCGGCTGGCAACCGGGAAGCTTTCCGGTCGGCCGGTAGCTTACTAGGACCAAGGAGTAGGGGTGGGCGAAAATTTACATATCGATATTTCTCAATATATCGATAAATATCCTAAAAATATCGAGATAACGATAACTATAGATATTCGATATACAGATCTCCGATATTTGTCAACATATCAATAAATATCATAAAAATGTCGAGATATCGATGAATATCAAATCGATAAATATCGATATTCCATATATCGGTGTTCGATATGCAGGGTGTTCCGAGGGGTGTTCTACGAGCTCTATGACAAACTTTGGCAGATGATAGCTGGGTTAATTCCAAACATTTTTTCTTAAATGAACGTGGGTGCGATTCGTTTTTGTTTAGAAGTTACAAGCATTTTACAAAATATATTTATATTTTAATTAAAAGTAGGCTGATAAATAAAAATGACGGTTGATATAACAAAAATTATTATTTGTGTCATTTTGATTATTCATTTGACTCTTAGTGTGAAAGTGCTAAATAAAAAATGTATTTATTCACAACTGAGGAGTATGCAGATATTATTGTGTTTGCATATGGGTATTCCAATGGGAACGCCAGACAAGCAGCTCGAGAATACCGATGAAAGTCTTAACATTTGTTATTTTTATTTATTATAAATTTCTTTGTTAATTGTTAATAAAGGTTTAAACATTAAACACCACGTAACTTCTAAACCAAAACGAATTGGACCCACGTTCATTTAAGAAAAAATGTTTGGAATTAACCCAGCTATCATCTACAAAAGTTTGTCGTAGAGCTCGTAGAACACCCTGTATCTATACTCGCTATTCGATTTATCGATATTCGATGTATGGATATCCGATATTTCCATTATCGATAATCGATATGGAAATAATATCGATACATATCGATATATCGCCCAGCCCTATCGAGGGACCGCAAAAAGTTAAGTTTTTTTTTAAATAATAATAATAGTAAATATGCAACGTAATCTATGATATTTTTTTGGGAACAACGAAAACGGCTTGTTACTCATAACATTCTTGGAAAAGGTTAGTTTTGCGCTCGACCTCGACTTCTAAAGAGAAACAAAATCTGCTAGGGCACATGGGGTAATGAATTCGTTCGACAACACAAAGATTGAGTATCTCTCCGTAAATCTGAATGCCTGTCAGTAGCTAGGCTAGAACGGATGAATCGAAGAGAATCGCGAGAATTTTTCTACCACTAGTACTAATATTTAAAGGAAATAATTAAAAAAGCACAGAATTAACAGCGTCTGACGTGCTCATGACTCCCAATCCCAAATCATCCTACATTAATAGCGATTTATTCTTAAGATGGTGTAAAGAGCACTTTCTACCAAAAAAAAAAGGCATTGGAAAACCACTTTTCATACTTGATGGTCATTGTTCACATTCTAATAATCTTGACTTACTTGAACTGGCAGTTCAAACTGACGCTGTTGTATCTCTCGAGCCACACAACCCAGTCACTCCAATCACTTGGTCGTATTTTGTAAACCCTTAAAAACCTGGATATTCACTCACAAAGGCAGAAACAAGATATGTGACTTAGCTAATTAAAAATGCTTGGGGCAGGGCCCCTTCTGTTTCGATTACTGTAGCAAGTTTCAGAGCAACTGAATTTTTTTGTCATCCAGAAATTATCCCTAATCCCAATTTCTGACGCCATTAAGTCTCGGGGGAAGGGCATTGTTGGTTCTAAAAATGATGAAGAAGAAAATGTATTACCAACTGCTGCTGTATTAGGTAAACCTGGACCATCAGCACTCAAAAGCCAAGCCACAGCTATATGCGAGTATTAATAGCGATGAGTCAATAGAAGAGACTCCAAGTTTGTTTGATAAGCAAATCCGATTCCATTTCTTTCAAAGAGGACCGCCTCAGTATTAACATCTCCAGAAAACCTGTGCAAGTGTAAAATTTTATGTGAAAAAAAACAATACGTCAATGTCAGAGCGAAAAGAAAAAGGCTAAAGTTGTTAAAATTAAAATAGATGTGCTTATCCTTCGTCATTTCACAGTCAGAGGACCCGGTATTAAGTTCATTCAAGGAAATGACAATCGAAACAGTATTGTGTGAAATGCGGCTGGACTGGATACAATGTATGGGGTACTCTCGATGGCTACACGAAATTTGAAAACAAACGAAAGTTACTTTCAGAATAAACCTCTAATTTTACAATAACAATGTTTCCAATGTGGGGGATTCCATTACCCGACATATGTGATGATTTTCCAAAGTTATTTGTTATTTAATATCATTTATTTTGTAGCGTTTTTCTGTTGTGATGATTTTCCAAAGTTATTTGTTACGTTATTTTATTTTTATTTTTGCCATTTCTCATACCATAGATCTTTTTTTAATTTATTTATTCACTATTTGCGATCTGTATACACAATAAGCAAATTTGTTACATGAGTGAGTAAATGACATGAAAAAGGCGTTAGGATTAACGTCCAGTGGCTTAAACCTATAAGGAACTTAGAAGGAACTGTGATCTTAATTGCTAGGTAAATCTATGAGGTAGTTGTAGTGGTTTAACTCGGCTAAGTCTTTGAGTGTCCAAACTGTTATCGAGTAAATTCAGCGCAAGGGGATTGCTATGAGACTCCAGTTTACTTAGGTTAGGCTCAGTGAGTTTGGTGATGGTTTCTTTCACTGTGTCCACTTTTAAGTCACGCAAAATGTCTATGTTTCTTAAGAAGTAGGGTGCATTAGACATTGCACGCATCACTTTTGTCTGGAATCTTTCGATGATTTGGATATTGCTGTTTGCTGCTGACCCCCATAACTGTATGCCATAGGCCCAGATTGGTTTGAAGACAACTTTAAAAACTAAGAGTTTATTTTGAAGTGACAACTTGGATCTTCTACCGAGCATCCAGTAATGTTTGCTGAACTTTATCCCCAATTGTTTCCTTTTGTGCCAGATGTGTGCCCTCCATGTTAACCCCTTGTCGAGATTCCGACATATTTTACCTCTGCAACCTGCGGTAATGGATACCATAGATAACTATGTTCTCTGAACGTTGTCATTTTTGACAGTGGTATATTATGAGATGTTTTATTGGACTTTCCACTGTATTGTGGAAAAAGTCCGATAAAACATCTGATAAGACAGTGGCAAAAGTCCGATAAAACATCTCATAAAGATAGTGGAAAAAGTCCGATAAACATTTAATAAAGACAGTGGAGAAAGTCCGATAAAACATCTCATAAGACAGTGGAAAAAGTCCGATAAAACATCTCATAAAGACAGTGGAAAAGGTCCGATGAAACATATCATAAATACAGTGGAAAAGGTCCGATAAAACATCTCATAAGACAGTGGAAAAAGTCCGATAAAACATCTCATAAAGATAGTGGAAAAAGTCCGATAAACATTTCATAAAGACAGTGGAGAAAGTCCGATAAAACATCTCATAAGACAGTGGAAAAAGTCTGATAAAACATCTCATAAAGACAGTGGAAAAGGTCCGATGAAACATATCATAAATACAGTGGAAAAAGTCCGATAAAACATCTCATAAGACAGTGGAAAAAGTCCGATAAAACATCTCATAAAGATAGTGGAAAAAGTCCGATAAAGATTTCATAAAGACAGTGGAGAAAGTCCGATAAAACATCTCATAAGACAGTGGAAAAAGTCCAATAAAACATCTCATAAAGACAGTGGAAAAGTCTGATAAAACATCTCATAAAGACAGTGGGTCTCATAATAGACCACTGTCAAAAATGAGACAGTGGAAAAAGTCCGATAAAATATCTCACATAACTATAATTAAAAATGTGTTTGTACTCATAATAATTATTTATTTATTAACTATAGCTTGAAACAGTTTAAATTTTAAATTAATATACGGCTGCGGTTGAGAATGGTCAAAGAGGTAGCAGAATAGTCTCCACTCTGAGCCTTATGGGTACGACCTACAGGGTTCTAGGTAAATTGCTCGAATGCAATTGCTCGAAAACGAATTGCTCGAAATCAGTTGCTCGAAAGTCAATTGCTTGAATGTGACTTTGCTCGAATTGCAAGTTTCTCGAACAGCAATTACTCGATTATCTGTTGCTCGAAAAAAAATAAGTTGTGAAATAGCCTTAACTGGAATCAGTTAATATCAAATATAAAAAAAAACACAAATTACAAATTATAACCTTTATTAATAAAAAATAGGTATAGGTATGCGATTAAGTTAAAAATTATAAACACCAAATATTATATGTTTTTAATATGATATGTTATGTACTATTCCACGGACATAATCATAGATATTTCTATCATGTCCATAATTATTCACTAATCTTAAAAGTCTCTGTGCACTATCACGATATATTTTTCAACTTATGGTGTGTTGTTGACCGCTGACATATTGTTCTATCCGTAATTCGTTCAAAATCTGCTCCCTCTTTAATGCCGAAATAAATTTCTATAGATGTTAAGACCACATAAATTCGAGCAAAACATTTTCTAGAAATTGCGGTTCGAAGAACTTGTATTTCGAGAAAAGTTACATTCGAGCAATTTGATTTTCGAGCAATTGATTTCGAGCAATTGATTTCGAGCAATTGCATTCGAGGAATTTGCCGGAGACGGACCTACAGATGAACAGCCTTCTCCAGCATATCTTCTTTTATTGTTTGTGGCCGAAACAGTTCGGTGATTGGTACAATCTTAACAAATGTAATCAGACATTTTGTGCTTATTCAAGGTGTTGCGAATGGTTTGTAGCTGGTCGCTTTTTAAGGACATTTTTGTATCTAGTTAAATATCCCGTAACTATCCCATGTTTCAAATTCAAATGGATTAAGTGCCTACCAGGACCTACTACAAGTCAGTAAAGGCCAATACCATTTTTACCACGTATGCCAATCCGGCACTTTGCAAGATCTTCATCAATACGATCAGTGCCTCCCATGCATTTATTCCCGACAAATGTGGTCGTGTGACTTCTTAATTTTTTGCGTTTGGCGGAACTAGAGAATTTAATGCATAATTCAGTAAATGTCATGGCAAGTGGAACATTATCTATCCAACAAACCAAGATAACTCGCTCATGTTTTTTTTAATTTTCTATTCAATATACCTTCGTCTTTAGTTAGTAAACCAAAACTTGTGAATAAATTATCAAACATTTATATCTCAATTTTTTGCCAGGAATCTAGCATGAGCACTGATGGCGTGGCTTTCCCAAACTCTTCACCGTAGGTGGCTTTGCATTTTGGATTACTGGTACCGAAACCATGGTTATGGAAGTAGGGAAAGTAATGCAGTCGTCGAAGGCATGGTGCTAATCACATCACGCAGTGATGACGTAACTGTCGAAACATGTCGCTTTGTTAACCATCTGCCTAATTGTCATTAAATGTTATACATGGGAAAGGTTTGAGTTTTACTATGCTTCCCAGTACTCCCTTAACAGTGTGCCAGATGACTGGGTCTCAGGCCATATTCTTAAGCGTAGAATGAAGCACCCTGGACTTTGCTTTAAATTTTGCCATTTAATCAACTCTAATAATCATATATCAAATTTTCCATATTGTAGGGACCAATGTCACACTATATCGTTTTTTGTTATTATAAGCATCTGCACAAATTACTCTTATTAAACAATGCAATATATAAAAAAAATGTTTCAAAAATTCTAGACTGTAGTTATTACACTATAAGCTATAGAAAATGTTATTAACAAAATTTAAAATATATCAACTATGCATTTTCTAAATGGTAAGTTGTAATTTTATATCTTGTCTGATAGACAGCTTTTTTTCAGATAACGAAAATATTTAATAATTGTATAAACAAGAACCATGTGTTTACTAAGATATAATCGCCACCTCACTCACCTGATCAGATTTCGCTTGAATGTTTCTTATGTGCCCACTTGGAAACAAACGATAGTGTAAACACGCAGCCCGCCACTGTAGAAGAACCACCTAATCATCTAATGAATTCTTGCAAAAATATTGATCCAAAAATATAAAGGAACTTCATCCATATACGTGTTCCACGACATCTTGAAAAGTGTGTTTTTGGCAACAGGTATCATTTGAACATTTTCAGATTTAGCCTACCTAATGTATATGTTACAAACTAAATATCTTATTAAATGATATGGACTATTTAGTATTGTTGAAAAGAAATTAAGAGATAAAGAAAACATATATCTTGTCATTTAAAAATATGAAAAATTGGGTATTACGAGGCGTATCCATGAAGTATAAACATATAGGACCAAAAGTCGAACTCTCCAAAGATAATTTAAAAGCAAATGTGGCCAGAAGAGTTTCTCTAGCTTGGGCAGCATTCGAAAGGTTCGATCAATACGTGTTACCTTTCTTGGCATATGGGACGGAGACCTGGAACTTACTATGTAACAATGATATAGTACATAAACTTCAAATCACACAACAAGCAATGCAGCGAAGTATGCTCAATATTAAACTTCAAAATCGCATACTCAACACCGGAGTTAAACGAAAATTGAAAGTAACGGACGCGATTGCGTACACAAAGATGGAACTGGGCGGGGCATGTAAGAAGAATGAGGAACAACAGATGAACTCACAAAATCGTGTCGATTTCTATAGCACACAAAAATTTAGAGGAAGACCGCAAACCAGATGGACGGACGACATCAAAAGAACTGCTGAATACGACTGAATGTAAAAAGCGAACAGCAGAGATAAATGTAGACAACTAAGGAAGGAATAAGCTGATAATGATGATTATCCAGAAAGTAAGTTAAACTACTTTTCTACGTAGTCTTCACCATTATTAAGGCACTTGTCATAACGGAGCACCAATTGGCTTTTTTGACATCGTCATCTTAAAGGAAACGACGGAAGAAACTTTTTCGAATATAGGAACTCAAAAATTACTTGTCTCCAGGGCCCAAGGTGGCTCCCGGTTGGAGTTCGAATTCTGGACTCAAGTCTGGGAAGAACAGTTTATATAATACATAATTGCAGTAATTTTGTGTAAACTAATTCTTTATTATATTGTACCGTTTCTAACTATGTACATATATATCACAAAAATCTTCTTTGAAATCCTTGCCCGACCCATTTTCGGTATTCATTTCGGTTGGCGGCCATTTTTTTAACGCTCGAATGTTTTCCCCTCTGTTATCCGCCATTTTATTAATTTCTTCTTCCCACTGTATTCTTGATCTTCCTTGTTTCCTTCTATCTCTTGGTCTTACTCCTAGGCTTTTTCTAGAAATTCTGTCTTCCCCCTTTCTTGTTACGGGTCAGTGACCTTTTAACTTTTTTTTCTCTGTGTTATCTACTAGTGATTGTACTTGAAGTTCCTCGCGTATTGTATTGTTTCCAATTCTGCCTCTGCGAGTTTTTCCTCTAATTTTCCTCAGGTATCTCATTTTCATTGCAGTGACCTTGCTTTCACTGTGTCACTACAGCGATATACACGCTATTGTATATACAGTGTGTCTCACTTTGGACGGCACCACACGAGTATTTTTTTATATATTATCGATTTAAAAAAAATCTTTTTTCTGATTATACCCCTCACTAAATTCTACTATTAGGGTATGTTAATTTCCCATCACGGTAAAATTCTAGCCTAAATTCTAGCCTACTACGATTTAAAATAAACAGCAAAATTGGCGAAGTCGTATTAGGGTTTTTTTATCAAAAAAATCTTATTAAAAGTTCAGAATCGTTCAAATAAGCTAAATCCGAAATTTCATTAAAAACAAAAATTTTGAAATGCTCTCAACAAATTTAAATACCGATTTATGGGATGCATTACATGATCTTCCAGTTGCAGTACGGCAGGAAATGTACTATCAATTATGCAGTTGTGGTAAGGGAATGGTTCAATGAGAATTTTCCGGGAAGATGGATAGGTCGTAACCATGATACTACTACTACTAAGATAAACCCACGCGCATGGGATAAGCCCATCTCTCTCGCACGCCTGACGTCACTCCGTGACAAATTTCCACAGCAGTAGGCAGTTTAATACGGCGGTTAAAGGTTTCGGTTAGGTGTTTAATGTGTTATTCGTTTTGTTTGCAGATATATGTGTCTGAAATTTAATAAATTGTAATTAAAACGTTGCATTAAACATTTGTTACCATAGTGTACTGTGCAGTGATGGGTTATTTAAGCAACAACAACAAAAAGAGCAACAAAGTTTCGGATTGCCGTTTCTTTAGTTTTCCAAGGGACAAACATGTTTGCGAACAATGTATTCTAAAGTGTTACCAGCAACACAAATTTAATGTGAAAACATCAAGAATATGTTCAAATCATTTTGTAGAAAGTGATTACTGTTCCAAAGAGAAACTGTTGGAATTACCGCAAAAGTTGAAAAGTGATGCAGTAGCTTCTCTTCATTTGTAACTATTTTAATGGGGAGTCATTAAAATTGACCAAAAATTATTTAAAAGTCCTAATGGACTTAGCGGAATCTATCAATTTAAGTACAGAGGCCAAGCATGTTTTCTTTCGATGCAAAATGTATTTTAAAATTAGAATATTAAATAGAGATATTAAAGAAAAATCCAAAGTGAGGAAGAGAAAAATTACAAAAATTGTAAAATAAGTCTTTATAAAACTTGGTTTTCTTGTGTAAATGTGTAAATTTTGTAAATAACATGTAAATAATATGCACTTAATAAATCAAACAAAATTGTTTATCACTACAAATTTTTAACACCTACCCATAAAAATCCAAAAAAAAGCTTGTAATAAAAAATAGTTAATAATATATACCGGGTGTCCGTTCTCAAACTCGAACATAGGAATCTAACATTGCACTGAACGATTTTGCTGACTCCTACTCGCCAATTCAACTTACAGGAAAGATAGTGGTATCAATAGAAAGATAAAATTGTTGCACATCAAATGATACTAGTAATAATAATATTTACTAATATAGTATAGAAATAATGGAAAAATACCTAAAAATCAAATGCTCAATGTTGATTGCCTATGTTTGACTTTGAGAGTGGACACCCAGTATAAATATGCTCGTATATATCACTCATATTTTTCTACAGAAGTATTCTTTTAAAATTAACAATATTTATTTAAATTTTAAAAAACATAAGTCCGTTTTTTTGCGCTAGGGATTAAAGTAATAATTTTTGATAATGAATAAGCCTTAAACTTTTCACTCTTCATATGTTGGTATCTTCCTTTACATTTAAATTTAAATACTCTAGTATTCAAAATCGTTTATGGTTAGTTTTTTTACAAAAAAAAAACCTTTATACAATGCTAAACTTTGAAGATAATGTATTATATCTAGCACCTACCTACTTTATTTAAGGGCTTATTCTATTATGGGCCATAAATCCTACATTAAATCATAAAAGAAATATCTCTTATACTATTATAATATTGAATAAAATGTAATATATCAATATTATAATAAAATATACTACTAAACAGTAAACATTAATAAAAACCGCTTTAAAGCAATGCATTTCTATACCGTCAAGCAGGATTTTTGTCACGGAGTGACGTCATGCGCAACGTAGTACGAAATTCGATCGCCGCGTGGGTTTATCTTATTAGTAGTAGTAGTATCATGGGTCGTAACAGTCTCCTAATCACATGGCGACCATTTTCAACATTTCTTGTTTTTAATGAAATTTCGTCTTTAGCTTATTTGAACGATGTTCTGATAAAAAAATCTCTAATATGACTTCTTCAATTTTGCTGATTATTTTAACTCGTAGTAGGCTAGTATTTTATCGTGAAGGGAAAGTAACATACCCTAGTATGTAGTAGAATTGTGAGGGGTATAATCAGAAAAAAAAATAAATCAATAATATATTAAAAAAATACTGGGGTGGTGCCCTCTAAAGTGAGACACACTGTATGTAGTTTAGCCTTTGTGCTTATTTTTTTAACTATAACTGTTTTGTGTAACTAATAGTAGACTTTGTTTGATTTTCTTATCCTGTTTAGGATTTCTTGATCTATTTTTCTGTCATTGTTTAAGATAGCTGCTCGCTGTTTCTACTTCTTTTTGATCATTTCTGAAATCTTCATCTTCTACCTCTTTTTATTCATTTTTTGGTTACGCACTTTATTTTACATTTCTCTACATTGGGTTTCATACCTTTCATTCTATTTCAGCAGCCCATTCATCAAGCGAGCCTTGTATGTTTCTTGGATTGTCCACAAATATTGGGCTTTGTTAACTTGTTATTATTAAGTGAGAAGCAAGAAAATGGAGATATATTTTAGGAGGACGAAATATATATCATTCGACTCAGCTTGAAGAGTAGATTCCAAAAATATATAGAAACCGGAAATCGGATTTCTTTTCCGAGGTCGACTTCCGGTCAATTTTTTTATTATTAACTGAGAAACAAGAAAATAGTAATATATTTTAGGAGGACGAGATATATATCATTCGACTCAGCTTGAAGAGTAGATTCCAAAAATATATAGAAACCGGAAATCGGATTTCTTTTCCGAGGTCGACTTCCGGTCAATTTTTTTTTCATCTCGTGTTAAATTCTTAATGTCCAATTATTGGCTCCCCTAATTATTTTAGAGCTAAAGTGTAAATACATTTTTTGTAGAGAAAAAAATACTGCATCTATTCATACTGTTGCTAACCATTTTTCATTTTCCATAACCGAAGGAATGCAAAAAATAAAAAGTTTTTTATTATTAACTGAGAAGCAAGAAAATGGTAATATATTTTAGGAGGACGAGATATATATCATTCGACTCAGCTTGAAGAGTAGATTCCAAAAATATATAGAAACCGGAAATCGGATTTCTTTTCCGAGGTCGAATTCCGGTCAATTTTTTTTCCATCTCGTGTTAAATTCTTAATGTCCAATTATTGGCTCCCCTAATTATTTTAGAGCTAAAGTGTGAATACATTTTTTGTAGAGAAAAAAATACTGCATCTATTCATACTGTTGCTAACCATTTTTCATTTTCCATAACCGAAGGAATGCAAAAAATAAAACTAGCATTTTAACCTCACTTCACTTTTAGCACATGTGCTAAAAGTAGTCAATTTTAGTGAAAAAAGCTAGCGCTAAAAGGTCTACTTTTAGTGGTGGTTGTAGATCAAATAATTTACCACAAAATCCAGATAAATATTTGATCACGTAAGAGAGCTATCAGCTTTTTCCCTTAAGTGGTCGATATTCGACTACTTTCCCGTACGCATCAATATGGTGTCTAATGCAAATCCTCTATGGTCGGTCTTGAAAGTCTCCACTTAGTGGTATCTATGTATCTACAGAGAAGCTATAATAACTTTATTTGTGTAGTCATACAGTCTACAGATGGAAGCTATTATAGCTCTTTATAATATAGTATATTAAACATTAAGGGAAGTAAGGTAGCTTCGAAAAGAAGTGGCAATATTCTTCCAAAGAACGAAAGCCTTTATATATATTCTATATAAGGTATAGTTACCAGTCTAGGACGTTTTTGCGTCCGAGCGACAACGAGGGCTAGCAATAAAGTCCAAGACTGGTTAATTACTTACTTCCCGAATTGTTTATAACATTTTATGACTAGAACATAAAGTTTACAAATATGTGGACAACAAACAAATGTTTTAGTTTCAGTTGCTACTTGGCGGTAAATAACTTCTTTTTTAACTTGTAAGTTCACTTGGTTTATATTCCAGTTTCCTATGTGTACATTTGGTGGGTCTTTTATATCATTAACATTTCCTCAATGTAGATGACAAATAAAAACGGGCTCAGGCTGTCACTCCATTTGAAATTCTTCTGACTATTTCTTCTTCGCAACGGTTTTGATATACCTTTGTCTTGTCTATGGGCTTCCTTAGTTTGTGTTTTGGGACGTTATCGAAAGATTTTGAGATCTATATCTGATTCTGTGTAAAGTTTTTTTTTCATTGCAAGTCAATCTGATTCTAGATTTAACTTCCTCTTCTGTTCCTCTTGAAGGTATTATTATACTTCTTCTACTTCATCATAGTACTCGCGAGTAGTTTTTTTGTATTACTTGCTATGAACAATATGAACATACTAGTGAATCACCCGAGGTACGCTTCGGTTCGCTAATTTAAGAAAGATTCATTAATATAAATTTTAAAAAAAGATGCATCGGCCGGGAATCGAACGTGGGCCGCCCGCGTGGCAGGCGAGCATTGTACCACTGAACCAACGATGCTTCGTTGAATAAGGCGCTGCTGTAATGGTATATGAACATTAAGGGTTTAGTAGTTAATTTTACTTTACTTTTTCGTTTTTTTTATAAGAACCGTCCCACGATCTAAGTCTAAAAATTTGCAAAATTTTAAGCTATCATACAATTTAATGGGTCCAGTATTTTCGGATAAGATAGCAAACAAACATACATACATACAAAGAAAGAGCAAATAAACATACATACATACAAAGAAAGAGACCACCGATTTTATGGTAAACATTGGTCGATAGTTGTCGCAGTTTGTTTTGCTCCCTTTATTATGTATGTATTGGGACTACTAGGTTCCCATCCCATTCTTTTGGTGTGGTTATAGTGTTCCACACCGTATTGCATAGTTTACTGTTTTGTATATTCTTTCTTCCTTATATTTCCCCTAGGTATAGCTCTTCTGTATCTTCACTACCTTTTTAATTTCAGATATGAGTTTGTTTTCTCTGTTTTTGGCACCTTCGACTATTTTACCATACTTTCCTCTCAGTTTCTTTATTATACGCCAGATTTTTCTCATATCCGGAAACTTTCTACATCTTCATCCAATTCCTCCCATGAAGCTGATTTTGAGTTGAAGACTGCCGTTTCTGCGTCGTCTCTACTTCATGCATATGTGTTTGTGTGTTTTCTTCTATTTTCGATTTTACATTGTTTTATCATTCGTTTTTCCTTTTTTCTACTTTCTCTTTGACTGTGTTGTTTCACGACCTAGTTCTTGTTTCTATTTTCATTGATTTTAATCTTTCTTCATACGCGGATTCACCCTTGGTTCATTTCTTTGTAGTTCTTCAACCTAACGTATTCCCCAAAAGATTGCATATGGGTAGGTGTGTATAAAGTATAGCACTTTACAATATTGTATATTAGTATTTGATTGCAAATGCAAAAATCAAGCATTCTCCTTCCGTTCTCATTTATAACGTTATAAATGTATTACGTATATTTATTTATCTCTTATAGTGTGGCCTTGTTGCACTCATTACAGTTTCCAAAAAATTCCGATAATTATATCAACGTACAGTTCAAATTAGTCACTATTTTGCGAATTTCGCTATGATTACAGAGCAAACAGCACGATATTACCAATCTGTCCTCATATGACCTTCGCTACCCAAACTTTTGTCAGGAAGCACAAGTATTTAAAGAGCCGAATTTCCTGTGTATAATTTACATAAAGCGCACACTTTTTATTATGTCGGTCCAGCGTGCTCCCAATATATGCAGCAGTAAACTACCTACTGTGTTCCACACTGTCATTCTGATTAAAATGCAAAAATCGTTCGACTGTAACAATTAGCAGAAGAGCAGAAGCGTGACGTCACACATTTAAATAACTAATTGCAAGCTCTAGACTATAAATTTGCAATACGGAACGCATCTGTGCCTCTCTAAAGATTCTTAGCTTTGCAACAAGCTGCATTTATTATTGTTGAATTCATTTTAAACCTACATTTTCGATTCATCGATGTGGTCGGTGTATAAACGTGGAATTGAAATAAAATTTAAATTTGAGAAGTAGGTAAATTAGGAAAGTAAAATTACCAGGAGGAATGGCTAGAATGAAAAGTTCAACCTGAATTAACGATTGCCTACTTAAATTTTACACCTTTTACATTAGTAAGTGCCTTTACAGGTATTTAATTTAACTGAATTTGAATTTTATATGCCCTAAATACAGCTTTCTATCTATTAGATTGACTAAACGTAGGCCTTGTATTATCAGTAGTTGTTTTTAGGTTTATATATTACCGTTAAAAATTTCAATACCTATAATAACATATTCTGTAGAAAAAACAAACATATATTCTTTACTATTCAGTCGATCTTAGCAGTATAAACTAATTGGTTTTTTAAATAGCTGACAATGCCATATTTAGGTACTCATAAAGCTATTATTTAGTATAACATCGCCTTTTTTCAGGTAATGGGTGTACAGAATTTATCAATATTTTCAAAATTTGGATCTTTATTTTTCAAAATGCAAACCTCAACTATAATGCTAAACCACTATAATAGTAATTGCTTCAGTGTCAAGATTTAAATCTTTTAGTCTTCATATACGCCGAATTTCCACCTAAAATAATTCAGAAGTGGGTATCAAAGAATTAGTTTTACAACCTTGCAGAGTTATAGATTATATAGCACAACCTCATGTTTTTATAGAATATTACATAACAAATAAAGAAACACATATATCCTGTGAGTATATTTGAGAAACGAGGCGAAGCGTAGCGAAGCCGAGTGACTTAAAACACGACCATACGAACATTATACGAACATTTTCGAGCGAGTTATGTACGCTATTTTCCCACGATCACAAAAACGCATTTTTGCAATTTAATGAATGACAGCTTTATTGTGACAAATGACAATGTCAGTAGATTTCCAGTAATTGTGTATTTTTCATAACGACCAGATGAATGATATTGTAATTTTTCGTAGTTACTTGATTGTATGGAAACTGCCACTTTCGTATGTGGGCGTGGAAAAAACCTTTTGTGTCGTAACGTAATGCACAGGGCATTTAATATTATTTTATCTACTCCTACTATACAATGACCATTAATTATGATTCATAATTCACAATTTGCAGCCAATCATAAAATTCTATTTTCATTGTTCAATAGTTTGCAAGTTGCAACCAATCAGAAAATTCTATTTTCATTATTCAATAGGTTGTAGCCAATCACAGAATTCATTCTTATTATTCAATGACTTTTGAAGTTAACAGCTGTCACAAATGTCAAAATTCGGAAATATGAA
Source organism: Agriotes lineatus (assembly GCA_940337035.1). NCBI lineage: Eukaryota > Metazoa > Arthropoda > Insecta > Coleoptera > Elateridae > Agriotes > Agriotes lineatus. Next base: position 20,312 of record CALNHX010003678.1, read on the forward strand.
CACAAGTCTCCTATTGCATAGGAGTAGATAAAATATCTTATTATATTCGCGATTATGGCCATTATTCACTCAGATGACTTGCGCCACGCGCCTTCGGCTTGTGGCGTAAATGTCATCTTCGTGAATAATGGCTGTCATAATCGCTCATATAATAATATACTATTATTTGGCTGTTTATTGTGCGTGTTCTTACAAATTTAAAAAAACACAAATTTAGTGTTGTGACATCGATTACAAAATGTGCAAATACATAGAAAAAGATTGAAGACCCCGTGACCACGTAATATAGGCAAAACATTTGATATTGTTGGCAACCATATTTAAAAAAATAAATATGACAGTAGCAGTGGCGTTCCACGTATAAAAGCGTTAACATATTATTGGAAGCTACTTGCCGGGTACAATTCAAAAGTAATTAACTTATCTCTGAATAAAACTGTCGTTGATCAAAAAGACATAAAGTGTCAAGTTAGGGAATTAACGCAACGTGAGAATTCAAAACACGAAAGTCAGTGCCCAGAAAAGTCAAATCTGAGCACCGTTAGAACATTGCATTTACCAAATATCACTGCTTGCGCAATCTTTAATCATTTATTATGTCTCTATAGTATTTTTTTGAAATCCTTATCATCTCCACACAAAACACCACGTTCGCACTTTTGAAGACTAAGTGGTGTAAGTGGACTAATTGGTAAAATACTTGAATTTCCAAAAGTTCAAAAACAAATATGTAACTAAGCTATGTTAATTAAATCGTATAACCAATTTAAAAGATTTAATATAGATGTTATTTTCTTTTATTTATTGATTTGGTTGACCTACAGCAATACGCCCATAATCGGTAAAAACCCATTATTTTTATTAAAATTTTCGTATTTACTCGTATACATTTTAAAGTCAGAATACAGTAACCCTCAAAATTCCGAAGAAAATCGAAGGGATCGTTAACTAAAGCTATTAATAATAAAGGTCCCGGATTGGATTCATGTGGAACGCCGTATAATGCGTTATTTATTTCTTCATTAACACCATTATAAATAACATATTGCTGCCATTCTTCAGATATGATGATATCAATCATGACAAAAATGATAATAATTAGCTAATACTTATATGTAGAAGAACATCATGATTTTTCTTGTCGGTTGTTTTGAAAAATTACATCTAGCTGAGCACCGTTAACGAGAATCTCGGAGGGGCCTTAAGTAACATTTAGCACATTAGTAAGATTTTATCGACCGTACCTAAAATGCATGTCTATAAATGACCATATTAATGAAATCTTCAGTCAGCAAATGTCAAAAATAATAAGTTAAGTTGTCAGAACAAAAAACTAATAAGCCTACTATCATTTTGCTATTACCAATAAACGTTGCAGTGTATATTGTAATCGACCATATCTTTGAAACGGTTAATTTTAGGACACTTGTTTATCAGGACTTATTTTGGTCTGTACTGTATGTCCTACAAATACCATACATTTGTTTTTGAACACCCTCTATGAAATTTTATGTAAAATGTATTGGTCAAATGAATATGAAGCTTTTACATTTCATAGAATCACCGTTTAAGATTTATTAAGAATTTGAAGTGAAGTATAAATTTACAAGAAAAGACAATTTATATGTAAAGGTTGGTCATGTATACTTTGATAGCCGCCTATAAGGTTTTTTATTAGTGATAGGAAAAGCTTAAAATACAAAAACTGTAGAATTTTATCCGAACCCTTTTACAAAGAAAACAAATGAACATCACCATCAGTTTTTTTTATAGAACACCTTAGATATCAGAGCTGGAACGATTCTCGATTCGATTCTCAAATTCGAATCATCAAAAATTATTCGAATCACTTGAGACCATTCGGATCTTTTTATATCAACAAAATTATTCTAATCACAGGCTTCGAATCCTTTTTGGGGATCCGAACACGTATTACTTTTTTTATTTTATTATTATGGTCATTAAACTAGCTTAATGTCGAATAGATTGCACTTTATTGTAGAGTTAGAGTTAAAAAAAGGTAAACAACGCTAACATTAAACGCATAAAAAATACCTGTTATTTGTTTTGATCTTGACAAGAGTAAAATCGCACTCTTTACAACAAAGAAACACTGTGCAACGCCTGCGCATAACAGCAAAAAAGGATTCGTGTCATTGAAAAACAATATTTTTTTATTTGCTTTTCAGATCTCGTATTTCGGATTCTAAATATATACAGGGTGCCCCAAAAAGGGCAATAATAGCCATGTGACCTGATCAGTTCTGAGATTAAAATGGTGTTTTTAGTTTATCCATACGGATTAAAAAACTTTTAATTTGACAACACTATTAAAAGATCGGCTATGGTATTATCCAGTAAATAATAAAAAGGCGGTGTAGCCCGTAGAATAACTCAAATAGGTAAGCACTACTGACGAAATAAATAATTTAAATTTTGAAAATCACATAAACTTGGACTGGCAGTGTTGCCATATTCCGTGAAGTATAAAACTCTTGTTTTTAAGAAATTTTGCTTGAGGGTCTATTACTGATACTGTAATAGAAATAAAAGGCGATTAATACATAGTTCTAATTCAAACATTCATAATTGCAATCAAATAATTACTAGGAGCAAAAAAGCAATTTAGGAGAGTTATAATCAATTAAAAAATTTACATTTACGATATTGGTTCCAATCACGGTTGTACAGGGTCCGGCAACATAACTTCCTTTTTTGAAATGCGCGCCATTCAGGCTGTAGGTGTCGTAGCGGGGCGGGAGTGGTCTCATTCGACAGGCGTAGTTCTAAAGTTTTGTTTACTTCCATGTCGGTCGCTATCATACTTTGGAACAGTGAGGAACGTGCGTTTGCCGTCGAGTCCTGCTTTTCGAACGGATTTTCTGTGATCGCAAACAGAACATGCGCTACTGGGCTGACACCAATCCCCGAGAATTGCATCAAAGGCATTTGCATTCACCTAAAGTCACAGTGTGGTGTGCAATTTCCTCAGCTGGGTTTGTTGGTCCCTGGTTTTTTGAAGAAAATGAGGTCACAGTAACAGTGAATTCAGACCGGTATGTGAACATGTTGGAGGATTTTTTTCCACGATTTGATGAATTGGACTTAGGGCACATTTAGTTCCAACAGGACGGAGCACCGTCTGACACTTCGAGGGCATCGGTGAATGTTTTGAGGGAACACTTCCCTGAGCGCCTCATCTCAATAAGGGGCGATTAGGAATGGCCAGCCTGCTCCCCCGATTTGATCCCTTGCGATTTTTTTGTATTTTTTAAATCCCGCGTTTATGCCAACCGTCCAAGGACCCTACAAGACCTGAAGGCTAACTTCCCGGCATAAATTGCCAAAATACCTGCTGATATGCTGGTAAGGGTCATGAAAAACGCCAGAAATCGGCTTATTCAGTGTATGGTCAATGGGGGGCGTCACTCACCTGATATGATTTTCAAAACTATGTAAAACATAATTTTAGATATGTACCTACATTATAAAAAAAATAAATAAAAAATTCTGATTCATAAAATGGGTTTTATTGCGTTTTGAAAAAAGGAAGTTATGTTGCCGGACCCTGTATATAGCTACTTCAGAATGAGCAGTGTAAATTAACTTATTATCGAAATAATTAATGCTTTTATAAGTATAGGTATGACTTAATTGTTTTAATCTAACTGATAAATATCTGAAACTCTGACGTAGAAATACCGAATAGCTATTTTTAAGATATTGAGGAAAAGTTGAAAGTATTTCAAAGTACTCGTGCTTGTTTTTTATTTAAATATCCATGAAGTTAATTTTATATTTTTTATCTTCATCAGTGTTGTTATAGACTCTTACCCAAATTAATTTTAGTATCGTTAAGAGTGCGATAATTGATAGATATTACTACACTCAGTGCGGTAATGAATATTACCGCACTCTTTTTGTATAAAGAAATACATTGAACCATAATTTATTGACGAAGATAAAATATTGAACAATACACGTTTGCTTATGGCACTTAACGAGACTCGTTTGATTGCCCCAAAACTCAGCTCACCGCCTCGTTTTTGGCAATCAAACTCGTGTCGTTAAGATGCTCATAATCAAACTTGTATCGTTAATATATATAACGATAGTTTGCTGAAATACATACATATGTATAAGTGAAGGCACTGAGGTTACAAAAAATAAAAGTCTAAAACAAAATGTTCAGTGCATCAAAACTTGAAACTTGCAATAAAATTAAGACGATAAATATCCTTTCTTCTCTTTATGGTTTGCTGTTTTTTATTATTTACTTTCCTTGTTTTAAACATGCTACTTTAATGAGCTTCTCTAAAATTGTACTCCATTAACAGTAATCAAAATGTTTTAAATATTTACATTTATTTACAACTTTTTGCAAAAAAAATTGGTACATTGTGCGAATAGGCAATATCTATCTACTATCTTAAACGGGATATGAATCCAGTGTTGCTGCTACTACCTTTCCATACAAAATGAGTATGTTGCAGGAAAAACTGATTAGGGATTAAGGTTAAGTGGAAGAACAGAGTCATTGTTACGAAATGGCATCTGAACTTCGCCTTTTGCGTATTGAATATTGTTATTTTTTCGCTATTTCTTTTGTATTTTGCCAAGGCAATAAACCCTACTTATTACTATTATACCAAAAATTTAAAGATATAAAATAAATTGCACCGAATTCAATTTATAGCTCATCTTGTGTTAAGATCCATTTAGAAAATACATTGCAGATTAGGGAATTCTAATGATTTGAATATATACAGGGTGGTTGATGATAAGCGCACTAGTTACTAAAAGATTCGCAATATGAGAAATATTAACTTTGTTTTAAATATTAATTAATGTATTTAAACACATTTTGTGTTTTATTTTTGAATTAAATTAGTCTACACGAGAATTTTTGACACAGAGTAATTCACAAACACAGCTCATATTAATAATTAAACCTGGCATTCCAAACAGTCTTGGGCCATCCCAATCAACTGCCGCAGCCCGCTATCCAATTTTGTCAGTTCAGTTCTTTCTCCAAATAAAAAAATGAAAGTGGGTGAAAATGTCGTTTGAACTCCGCAGCTTTCATAACGAGAGCGAAATTGAATTTGTTTTGCCTTCACTTTTATAAATCAGTTACTCATCGTCCGTTTATTTATCAATCTAGATATTAAAGTTCTAGATGTTCCAGTGTGTTATCGTCAATTTCAAAATAAACTTTATACTTTATGATAACAGCTACAGGAAAAACAAAGAGGTTATGAGTAACAGAAATTAAAAAGTATTATGGACTATTGCGCATATTTCTACAATTTTTAATCGTAAGCAGAATAACAATAAAAATGTATTAATTAAAGTCGATATACAATTCTAAGATTTCTTACCGATTAGTAATTTAGGATGCTTTATCGTATATTATATTACACACTATAGCAAAGGTGTACGTCACTTTGAGACGTTCTTGATAAGATAAGAAATAGTCATATCTAGGTCATTGTCAAAATATTAAAATTATACCAAACTTCATGGATGAACACACATATTGCATAAATTTTGAATTTGTTTCTATTGCATTTTGTAATCTATTATTATAATCATAATGACACCTGTATTTTATAACTCTCAGCTAATGTAAGTATTTATTTTTTATATTCTACAGTACTGAAGCAAATACATCGTATTTTCACTTGTACGATTTATTTTTAAAAATCCGGAACAAATTTAATACATTCTGTTCAAATTCGATTTTTTCTATATACAGAGTGTTTCAAAAGTATGGAGTATCCTATATCCTTCATTCATTATCTTTAGCTTATGTTACCTTTCGGCGTCGAGGACCATTCATATCTCGGTAAATATCCATATCACCAAAAAATGTACGAAATAGAAGTTGTTTAGGGTTTAGTTCTCCATCACAGGCCAATATTTAATTTATATTGTAAAAACAAAAGCGCAACGAATAACGATTATTTTTTTAAATAGCAAAACACCCCTATATGCTACTCATTTGATAGAGATTTTCTTTCTTATTGAAATGATATAAAACTTTAGTAAACTTACCTAAGTAAATTTTTTAGCAAACTAGTCGAAAAAGTACTTTGTTAGCACCCAAAGTTCTTCACTCTAGTTTTCCTAATTATATTCAAATACATATTGTAACGCTCTGAGAATGTATTTGAGGGCTCGCCAGCTAGCTGCAGAGGAGACGGGTGCGGTTCGTCGAATGATATAATTTCCAAATAGCATGAGCGCCAACAAGCTTTTCAATTACAACAAATATACTCAAATAGGTCAAGAACTTATAAACTCAAAGTAATCACAGTAATCAATAACACAATATCTGAAATACAGACGGTAACAGTAACGCGCTCAGACATTGAAAGATTATAAGTATGTACATTAGATTTATTAAACAACGCTGCACATAATAACCAGTACGGTAATATTGTAAATCTTTTATATCCGTGATTATTACGATACAACTGCATAAACAAATATAGAACCAATAAAATGTGCTATTCTATATCAATTACAGTTACAGTTATTTTATCGGGTTTGTGGTACGAATATCATTAAACATAACTTATTAGATTGCACTACTTAATTGTCCGAGTCCAATTTCGCCAAAACTCTTCACTAATTTACTGGAAGACGTCTTTAAGACACTAGACTGGGATGAAGAAGATGTAAATATAAACGGCGAATACTTGTCAAACCTTAGATTCGCTGATGATATCATAGTTATATCAAATGACATGGATCAGCTAGAACAAATGATCTTACAACTTCATGACGCCTCAAGGAAGGTTGGACTGAACATGAACTTATCAAAGACAAAGATCATGACCAACGTAGAAGAAGGAAGACCAGTCTACATAGATAACAACCAAATAGATCTAGTGGAGGAATACATATACTTGGGACATACACTAACAATGTCACAAAAGGCGCAGACAGCGGAAGTGATCAGAAGGATAAAATTGGCTTGGGCGGCATTCGGAAAATTGAGAAATGTCTTCAAGGCAAACCTACCTCAACATCTAAAAACTAAAGTATTCGCCCAATGTGTGTTGCCTACTCTTACTTACGCGGCAGAGACCTAGCCACTCACAGAAACAAACATTGAAAAACTAAAAGTGACGCAATGAAAGATGGAGAGATCTATGCTAGGACTAAGGCTACAGGATAGAAAAACAAACAAATATATTCGCAACAAGAGTGGAAGACGTAGCAAAACGAATAGCATCTCTGAAGTGGCAGTGGGCTGGGCATATTATGAGGCGAGAGGACGGAAGGTAGAGCCGAAAGGTGACCGAATGGAGGCCACGTACTGGGAAGAGAAGCCGAGGAAGACCAAGAGCCCGATGGAGGGATGACTTAGTAAAAATAGCTGGTACACGATGGATGGGAGCAGCTACAAATAGACTATCATGGAAACAACTAGGGGAGGCGTATGTCCAGAAATGGAATAGTTAAACGCTGATAATGATGATGACTACTTAACTGAGAGCTTTACGCTTATGCCGGACATGATGACCCATGGTCCCAAACGGGCTCGAACCTGCGGTTTCAAGATGTAAATCGAAAGGCCCCAAACAGCTTACAGCTGCGGCTGCAGTGAGTCATTCACGAAGTCCTTCAGGGATGACGCTCCAAACGCAAACTAGGCTCTTCTAGTGCTGAAAGATCGCCGAATCCTCCAAAGCCCCGGGTGACGTTTGTAGAAGAATAATCTAGCAACTCGAATCGTTGGTAATTTGTACCATGAGTAAAATTACATTATCACAATTTGAAATAGGGGAAATTACACTCACCTTGTATAACTGCAGGCGAACAGCCAATACGACAAGGAAAGTCTGTGTTCTCAACCCGTCCTAGGACGCGGACAAAAAGTCCCAAACACCGAAGCTTCCTCACATAATAATTCACGAAATCTGAAGCTAAGAGCTAAAACACAATTCACAGAATCCTATCGAAAAAGGACGCTACATTTTCCCAGCAAAACAACAGAAAAACAAAAACCTTGTTATGAAACAGCTGTTCCGACTGCCGGTAAAACAAATTACATTCCAAACGCTAACGCTGCGTTTACACAACGACCGTGATCCAATGAAGGAACGTTCACACGGCCATGTATTATACACAAAATAATTATCATATTAAATACGCTTTTGACATGCAACAACTTATACATTTATTTTAACAGTTAGTATTAATCTAGACACTTTATAAAATGCAAAGCAATCCCAACTTTTTCCTGTGTTCTTCTTTTTCAATATCGCAGCATCATTCATATGTCAAATTCAATGTTTATATTTCAGATAATAAAAGCTGAGAAGTATAAATCACTTCAGGTAAACTATCTTTGGGGCTCAGGGGCATTAGTCTCCCAGTAGTCAACAGTCCTGCCATTAGAAAAAAGTAACTATTCTATAATAATTGAAAATATGGTATTTTATCATATATCCTACTGTTATAAATTATAATGCTCTTATAACAAGGTTTAAGTAATGAGATCCGAAGGTAGCTTACCGCTTAAAACATGTAAAACAATATCCAAGAATTATGTCAATAAAACATGAGTTATGTGTCAGCATACTCGCTCATATCAATGCACCTAGCGGTCGGTAGCTGCTGAGGGCGATCCGAAATGTGGCCCAAACTTATATGGGAATTACGGGCTTAAACGCTGTCGCAGCAAAATCGGGGTAGTTATAGCAGTCTCAATATGAGGCGAAGGCTAACGATGTTGCAGCCGAGACCTCCTTACACTTGTGTGCTTATCTTGTTGTTTACAAATATAGTGCTTCCGAAATGTAATGCAATCCGAGGGCAAGAGCATCGACGCGTCGATAGCAAATGTGGTGTCATTTTTTAGAGTTTCGAGCACTGTTTTGATAATAAATTAGTTCTTATCGGTATAGCTGCTTGCAGAACAAAGAGAAGCAAAGTAGCTCCTTTACAGATTTGATATTTTCCACAGGTTAGGTACTCGTGTATGAAATGAACGGAATATGAAATCCTGATATAAAAAATCGCAGTAACGACTCAGGGTGCGATTAAAAAATCCTAATCTCGCCCTGCACTAGTTGGAACGCGTTTATTTATCTGGGGTGATTTCGGTCGTGCAGTTTTATACAAAAAATAGTCATTTTAAAAGTCTTTCATTGGCTGCAGAGGTTAAAATACAAAAACTTGTTCGACTTGCGCCGGTATTAAATTTCAACCTGCAAAATAATGTTGGAACTTACCTCTTCTTTCGTGGATTATTTGTAATATAACACCTTGTATCATATATAACTATTCCATTGCATTTTCTGTAATTATTTTCCTACAAAAAAAACCTAACTTATTATTTCTCATTTTCAAATTTTTATTAAAGAAATTCATTTCAAAAAGTGCCAACTCATGTTTACTACACTTCGAACATTCTCAAGATTCATGTCCTTTAAACATACTTGAAAAAAAGGTGCAAAAATCGGAAACGTTAAATACATGTGCACAGGTATTAAATTTTGCAAAAAGTGAACGAATTGAATTTTGTCACAGTTTAAACAATTTTGTATATCAAGAATTGCGTAAATTAAAACAAACATAAATTTCAAGCAAATGGGCAATCGTGTAAACTAAAAATGTTCAAGGTTTAATGATATGTAATACATATTTTAAAGGTGTCGTTTTAGTGGTTGTTTGTAACTTTACACTGACAAGCAATCTTCGCAACTTTTGCAACTGTAACAAAGTGAGACTGAAATTATCGGAACCATAGTGAAATGTCCATTTCGCGAGTAGATCTCTTCAGTAAATTCCATTCTGTAATTAGCATATACCGACTAATGTAACTTTTTAAATATTCTTTAAAAAGTAGGTAGCTATTGTTAACATATAAAATTTTACTACTTTCCAAAATTAATTTAAAATTTAAATAATCGAATATTTTATAAATCCAAACGGTATTCGGGACTAAATATCCAACTCGCTGCCTGAACTATGACCCCAATCTCAACAAGTTAAATATTAGGTACAATGCTACTATGCTTTCGACATGAAATTTTACTTAAAACATTAATAGATAAAAATTATTGTGACTACTTGATGCAGTTTGATAAAACACTTTACTTTAAAAGCTACCGAAGCTTCGGCAGGATTTTTTTAGAAGTGCCACATATTTTCTTTATCTATAACTACATCTATGTACATTAAAAATATTTCATTTTAGATCATTTTGTAAAATGATAGAAGGCTGTTGATTTGATTTGATTACGTCAAAAAGTACTGCGTATAATAATATAATAGATTCGCACCTTTTTTGCATGAAGGTTGGGCTTGGATTTTTATTTCATTATTAAGTTTCGTATGAACAGAACTATCATTTTTATTTTGTATAACCTGTATAACTATGGATGCCATACGTCCCGATATTTCGGGATTGTACCGATTTGGAGCTAGTTGTCCCGCCACGAAAGTCTGTCTCGAAATATCCCGATTTTCCAAAAAAAACCTTTACTGATTTCGAGCGATTTCTGCAAATTCTGGTAAAATACCTCAAATGTAATTTACAACTAGTAAGTACCTAGTTGTTTAACAAAAAAAATGTGTATCCAATGTACAGCTCTTGGCTATTCTGGAATCTAGGTTCCAAATGCTTTTTTAAATAAGTGATTAGTTACGGGTTTATGCGAATAACACCTTGATCCACATTTAACATAAGTCAAAATTAAAAGAAATTCAAGTGCAAAGTAATATAGCTGATACAAGAATCCAAATGAAACTACTGCTGCTGCAGCAGAAACTGATACAAATATAAATTGATGTAAATGTAAATTGATGGTAGATGTTGTGTCTAATTTATTAATAACCACATACTGTAAAATTGACATTTCTATTAAAGCTTCATTTTATTATCCCTGTTATATTATTTTGTATTATTAGTTTCCTTTGATAATAATAGTTTAATGACAAATTTACTGTTATTCGACAGAATAAAATAGAGAAATATTTAAAATATTGTTACGTTTTTACGTTCGGGCTATTTAAAAATTATACGACGCTTCTTGTATTAAACATTTATTTACAACTATTAATTATTATTATGTACAAACACACGAATTAACAAGGCAGAACACAAATTACTTAAACTCACGAACTACAGGCGCTATTTCTAACAACGATACACTAATTAATAATTATTTATATACGGCTTAACAGTAATGATTTATATGCTTATACACTCTATTTATTTACACTGGATTAAACATCAATTATTTATGTGGCTATATATTTTATACGCGTCTATTTATGTAGCAGCTTACGCCTGTCGAGCCGAATGAGAACTTATTTCTTATTCCTGCGGCGCGTATTTATATAAGTATCCGAATAATTTCCTTCGAGATCAATCTAGACTTCGCTCGACCCTTCTGGGAACCGCATGACGCATCCATCGCAGCTGGCTCCAAGGGCGCTGACGTCACGCGTCTGCACCTGGGGTCCAAGGTTGCTTCTCGAGTATTGGGACGCGGCGTTTCTGGAACAATTGGGCCGAGTCATATGTCCGGGGCAACGACCCGGCCGTGGCTCGTTACAATATAAGGTATTGTAAGACCTTACATGTACTTAATTAAAAATGTCTTCAATTACACAATTAGTGAAATCGTACATAAAAGTGCCTAAACTTTCATTTTCTATTCTTAAATATGGCAACTTTGCATTTCAAGGTGTTTTATTATGTTTTCTAACCTAAATGTAGTTGGAAACCATAATCTCAAATGTAAAAAAGTAATTTTACTGTAATGGTTTTTAATGTAAGGGTGTGATATCAAATTTAAAAAAAGTTAAAAGAATACAGTATTAAATTACAAAGATGAATTTAAGTAATAAAAGGATATCAGAATTATTAACATGTATTTTGTAAAATAACGGAATAATTTGAATTCAGTTGAACAATGAAAAGTAAGAAACAGAAGATTCTAAAATGATTTAAGAGTTACCTGAAATATAGTGAAATATTAATAGCAAATACTTACTTGAGAAATTTTATTCAAAATAACGGGTGTTACTATATGTGATAATAAAATATAGTGTTGGACTGTGAAAAGTATGCAAAATCTATCACTAAGGAGATATTAATTCGTATGTACACAATAGGCATTTTTGAAAAATTAAACGTAATAATTTCGTAAAACTGAAATTTGGAAAATAAACCCGTCTTTCTCTGAGATGAATTTAATCTAGTTTGGTGTGAAAAAGGGTCTACTTCCGATTAAATTGGAGAGAAACTGATAACGAAAATTTTAAAAACTTAAAGAATATAAATAAGATATAATAAGATATGGAGAAGACGTGTATGGTAGCAGGAACATAATTTAAAATACTACAGACAGTTGAAATAATTTTTGGAATTGGATATTGAACTAGTTTATTGTCGAATAATTACATCTTGTGAATTGGATAGCGTCAGCTGTATTTGCTGGGAATAGGACATGGCAGGATTCTTGGAGTAAGAGCCTTGGGGAATTGGAAGTGTTTTTTCGTCTAAAGGAGTTGAACTGGGCTGCACTTTTGTTGGAGTGACATTTTGAGAGTGGCACTAGTTGAGGTGACGTTCTGTGGTTTCTGAGAGATCGGGATTCACATGATTTGGATTGTTAACATCTTGTTTGAAAGGGATGGTCTCTTCACTGCTGAAAGATTTTGTTGAGGTTCATGTTGCTGAATCGCGTACTGATTGAGAGTTGGGAGGAGGCATTTCCGAAGCTGTTTGCAGTTCTTGGTCGTAGGGTGGTACTGGGGTTACTCAGTAGTTGGTATACATTTAGATCTCCTGAAATGCGGATAAAGTTTCTGTGGACGAACTGCAATCACAGGTATTTATTGAGCAAACTAAAATAAACAGTAATTGAGTGAAGTGTGGTAAAAAAATAACAGGACTACTTACTATTTGAGGTTTATTGAATGACAGGTATTGTAACAAGGGGATATTTGTAATTGATATTCCATGTACATGATTAGAAGTGACACTGACGTTTATTGGGGTTGTCACAAAAATTTGACATACGTTGTCATTGAACAAATAATTTTTCAGAAATAATAAACTGTCTTGATATAGCGTGAACCGACTTATTTTTGGGAGTACATGTTTTACTGAGCTAGTAGTATTTAATAACTAAAATATTAACGATTCATAAATAATGGGCACACGAAGTACTTGAATTCATTTTAATTGAGAATCATTTTTAAACTAAAATAGAATTCGTACAGTCAAATGTAATATAATTACATATCCAACTCATATTGCAGTGTAGTCAATCAGTGTATAATTAAAATACGTAATGTAAGACTTTAATAACTTCATTAAGGAATTGTGACTATTGATGGGAACAGAGTATAATTGTATTTTATTTACTAGCAACATGATGTTGTTCATTTTCATCATAGATGAGATTTTCCAAATGATTTCTCCCTCGATCTCATGGTAACCATGTAACTACAAACAACGTCTTAGCTACCATACGTTCAGGCAATCCTTGATATTACTTACAGATTCTTATTTTAAATATGACATATGACGCTTATAACATTTTGAAAATTTATACTAATTTTACTAATATGCTAGTAAATATAATATTGTATGTGCCACTAGAGATATTCATGTTTTTTACCTTCGGTTGACTTACCAGGCCAGGGCCAGATCCCCTCGGTCTGTAACCATGTCAACCTCAGGGAATCGCAAGTGACTTATAGTTGCTTTCATAGATGAAAATAATTTTTGATCATACTGTATTTTGGTCGTATAACTAACGGGAACGTAGATATTCTCGAAAAACCGGTTTGGCATGTCAATTTTTCAAGATGGCGTTTCAAGAGACGCGCCCCCCTCCCTAAATTGGAAAACTTGGAATTTTTATGAATGCGCCAAGTTTTAAAACATATCCAAAAATTATAACGCCGGGATTTAATGTTTCTAAAAATTACCTAATGGTTGGAAGAAGTTTATTACAAACGTAATTCATAAGAATTATTTAAAAATAGCCTCAGTTAAAGTAAAAATGCTTTAATACCGTAGTAGGCGGTGGAAGCACTTAACAAACTGATTATCAATCAAGATTAATTTTACCGCAAGATATATTTCGAGGTCTCCTTAACACATATCTAAAGGTGATTATCAATTACTTTCCACCGCCTACTATTATAATCGTGACTATAGGCACCGACTATGTGGGTCCACGGGGGCTGTAGCACCCAAAAGCACCCCTTACTCCATCTCTTATTTGTTCTATGTATAATATATTTTTCTTGCAATAATTATGACTCATTTATGTTTTATTTGAGTGCAATGTAAAATGTACACTAGGCAGGTGCCTAATCATATTAGTTTACCGTGGATATGCACTGAATTATTGTTACCAACGAAATTGATAAGACACAAATACTATATTATGTTGCAGTTATTTCATTTTAAAAAAATCGAGTGCGTTACTCAACTTTTTTTATAGGAAAAGCAACTAAGAGGCTGGAATTATTAAGTACCATAATTAAAGTAAACCTGTTGAAGGAAATTTCAAACTGTCATATTCGAACACTGAGCAACCTGCATTGCCATCTTTCTAGAAATAAACATGACATCATTGAACCATTTGCAAATTGTTTATGTTTTCTGAAACACCCTGGAAAAGTAGTCTTCATAACTATTTGAACATTTTTCATTTTGAATAGATTAAAAATTACAGTTTTATTCCAGAGCTGCCAAAGATGGCCTCATTGAAGTACTGAAGGAAACCACTAGGAGAGACTGCAATGGCAGAGATGAGCAGGGGATGACACCCACCCTCTATGCAGCATTCTATGGTCACTTGGAAGCCTTAAGGCTGCTTTGCGGCAGAGGGTAGGTTTGATTTTATTTTTTTTAAATCATAGTTGTAGTGGCACAAAAAAATCCATTGTAAAAACCATATATGTATTACGTACTATATTGCTAGCGGCTATGAGTGGGGAGGTCACGAAGGAAGTGAGACAGACAACCAACTCTTCAATGTATATGGTGAGCTGTGCGCAAGCGCGTCGGCGTCGTCCGCGCGGTGGGGAAGTGGTCAAGTTTAAAATGGGTGGTATTTAACAGTCTACCAAATTTACCGAACCTTTTCGAACAAAAAAATACTTTCGTTTCCCAAAAATTCTAAATGCTCACCAAAATTAAGAAAATACATAATCTTAGAGCGACAACCAAAAATTGACATCATGCTAGTCTCTTATATTATTTGTTCCTAAAAATAACATTCGTTGGCTAAAAATGCTAAATGTTCACCAAATTTTATTCCGCATTTAATTCTAACCTGATACCCAGATATTTAATTTTCGTCAGCGTCGTATATTACTTAGCATTTAAAAAACACTATTTCTTTGGCAAAAATACACAATTTTTACTATATTTTATACCACATTCAATTTCAAAAGTATACCCAGATTTATATTTCTTGTTGCCCTAAATATCACTTATAAGAAAAATCTATCGTGTTTTATTAGGTCTTTAGTAATGGGGACATAGAAATAAAGTCTGAAGAATTCTTGGAAACAAATCAATATCTTTATATATATAATTCTTCTGTACGTCTGTATGTAACTGAACTCTTCCTAACCGGCTGGACCGATTTTGATGAAATTTTTTGTGTTTAAGTGGGTCCCTTGATGGTTTAGATTTACAATTGGACCCGGTAAGTGGCGCTGCAATCGGGTCCTAGGCAATTTAAAAAAAAATTCCCGCATATCAAAACATATAACCCCAAAATTTCCCCACCCCCCAATATTTTTTAAAATTAAAAAAATCGAAAATTCGAATATCGTAAAAACGTTTGCTGAACCCGCTAATAGCAGGCAGCGGGCAGAACAACGTTTGTCAGGTCCCCCAAAATTTTACCCCCGCCCCCACCACCCCAATATTTTTTAAAATGAAAAAAATCGAAAATTCGAATACCGAAAAAACGTTTGCTGAACCCACTGATGGCAGGCAGCGGGCAGAACAACGTTTGTCAGGTCCCCCAAAATTTTACCCCCGCCCCCACCACCCCAATATTTTTTAAAATGAAAAAAATCGAAAATTCGAATACCGAAAAAACGTTTGCTGAACCCACTGATGGCAGGCAGCGGGCAGGACAACGTCTGTCGGGTCCGCTAGTATATATATATAAATGTAACACAAATTTCACAAAAGAAAATTGAAAATTAAACTTAATAAGTTTCTTCATACGGCAATACACTGGTTACACTCACTGTAAAAGCTACCAAACACAGAGTGCGGTTGCAAACTGAAGCCTGCAAGAAGTTTGTCTGGAAGCGACAAGAAGAGATGCTCGAGCTTATTTCATTTTTGGAGTAACAGAATAATTATTTGACGCACAAGTAGTTTTTTCGAAAAAGACTAAATATAAATAGGTAGCGCAAATATTTATTATGTACAGCACGGACGCGTAACTTGAGCGTTCTAAATTTGGTGAACATTTAGTAAAATTGATAGACATATGGAATTTAAAATGTAAGCAATGGTAAAACAATACGCAACATAGCTATTTTACTTGTGCTGTTCTCATTTTCCGAAGTATAATAATTTGGGTTCCATTACGATTTTTTGATGTTCATTAAATTTTTTGGTGAACAGCGCTAGGGATGTATGGTTTAATTTGGTGTACATTATATTTGATCCCGTTTAAAATTCGTTTCTAAAGGCAGAGTTCGAATTCTCACGCATGCGCACGAGACGCGTAATACTCAGAGTGAGACTATGTCGGCGCCGTAATGTTTTCAGGCGTTCTGACGCCCTACTAGCAATATATGTATAATACATACAGGGTGTAGAAATGCTTTACGCACCATAGGGATTTCAATGGTAATTTCTTCATATGAAAATATTTGCTTCCCTAATTATTTTAGAGCAAACTTGTATGGAAGTTTTTTGTAGAGAAAAAAATTCTGTATCCATTTATGCCAGCATTTGTCATTTTACATTTCGGAAAACCGAAAATTTAAAGAAAAAAATTACCATTTTTAGTTTTTAGACAAATCAGTGGTGCCTTGAAATTACTAAATCATAAAGCATCAACAAATTAGTTTGCTGTTTATTTGGTTGCCGTTACATTTGACAGATGCAAACAAATAAACAGCAAACTAATTTGTTGATGCTTTGAGATGATTTAGTAATTTCAAGGCACCACTGATTTGTCTAAAAACTAAAAATGGTAATTTTTTTCTTTAAATTTTCGGTTTTCTGAAATGTAAAATGACAAATGCTGGCATAAATGGATACAGAATTTTTTTCTCTACAAAAAACTTCCATACAAGTTTGCTCTAAAATAATTAGGGAAGCAAATATTTTCATATGAAGAAATTACCATTGAAATCCCTATGGTGCGTAAAGCATTTCTACACCCTGTATATGGTAAAAACGTACAGTTGTGTACACATATCGAGAACTTCTGACAATTAAATAGTGGAAATTGAGATACCTTATTAGTTATTAATAGAGCGCGGATTTATGGCATTTTGCTTATTTATTTATAACATACGCAGTTCCAAATGCATGTGGATTTACACGTTTCACAAAAAATACAAGCGTTTAGCACTACTTTTATTTTGCTTATTTTGCTTATTTCATATTCTTTGCATAAATGCTTACTTTACGCTTTTTTAACACTTTAGTACTCTTTTTTGGCTTAGTTTTAATTTATTTGAAGTATCATGCCTTTAAACGTTAATAATGGCTAATTTACTTGTCAGTGTTTTAAATAATGAAAAATGGGTTGGACCGTTCATGATTTCTTGCAAAGAATTTTAAAATAGTTATTTACTATACAAGTGGGATAACAGCATCATTAATATAGTGTGTGTAAGTTACAAACGAGTACGTAGCACGAGTTATGTAAGCACACAAGTATATTAATGATGCATTATCACACATGTATTGTACAAAATTTTATGTACGACTGCCTAAAATTGAGAAAAGTGCATTAAGAGAAATGTCAGATCTGTCATTTTCAAAAATATTTTAGTAGGCAAATGTCATTATGTCATTCATTTGACACTATTTCAGTTACGTGTTGAAGTCATTACACATCTCAGTTGCGTAATGAAACCATTACATAACTGAGTGGTGTAATGAGCTTCATTACCTAACTGAAATAGTGTCAAATGAGTGACGTAATGCGTTACTTATCCCACTGGAGTAGATCATAGTATATTAAAGTATGAGTGGATAACAAGGTCTTTAAAACACGCGCGAGTTTTCGAGCACGACGGCGTAGCCGGAGTGCTCTAAACAGAGCAAGTGTTTAAAGACCAGTTAACCACGAATACTTTGCACTATTTTTTATTATACCTGCAATACTGGAAATAAATTACGCACTCCAAACTTAGAAATATTTTTTGTCGTGATAAATCGAGAGGGCATAATAATATTGCTACTATAGTTACGGGAATTGTTTACGTTTTTGTCGCGTCCACGTCCGTTGTTGCATTCAGTCGTTTCCTTGACAACCTTTAAAGCTCAGCGAGCTTTAATCACCTGTTTTCGCACGCTGAGGCGTGCTTTAAACGGCGATTCTGATGCAGCTATAATAAAAAACAAACTAATAATTGCAAGATTTGTGCAAGAAAGTTTAGGTAATGTATTCCTACCAGATCGCGTTCCTAATGAAAAAATACTGTTAATGATAACAGATGCGGCAGCCTATCTGGTCAAAGCGACTAGTGTTTTGAGAGTTTTTTACGAAAATATGATCTACTGGGCATGCCTTGCACATGCATTAGCTCGAATCGACAAGACAATAAAACTTCAATTTCCGCTTGTTAATATCTTAATTAAAAACGAAAAGAATTTTTTCTGACGACTCCTCTTAGAATTCAATCTTTTAAAGACCAGTTGCCAAATGTTCCTTTACCGCCGAAACCCATTTTCACTAGATAGGGCACCTGGTTAAAAGCAGCCACATATTACACAGAACATAAATATATAGAACAATTTAAAAGGTTTGTGTGTGATTTATTACGTGAAACTGCTGCAGTATCAGTTAAAGAGTGAGAAGAAGTTTTAAATGATGACGTTTTACTGCAAAATTTGGAATTCCTAAAAGCAAATTATTAGTATGTAAGTAACACTATTCAAAATTTAGAAAAGAAAAATCTACCGCTGGTAAAAATTGTAGATGAATTCGTACAGCATACTCAGGATGTGCGTGGACATATTGGAGAAGTAGTTCTTTTGAAAAATAAAGAATTTTGCTATTTACAAGAATATTTTAACAGACCGCAGGCTATCTTTTTCCCCGGAAAATGTGAAAAAATACATTATCATATATTGCTTTTATAATATTTTTAATTAATCATCTATTAACTAAACTATATGTAATACAATTTAATATTTTTGTTACACTGGTGTTTGTATTTAATTTTTTTATTTTGTCAATAAAATTCTTTATAAAATTATCTTTTGAATTTTTTATCTTATTTAGCTTTTTTGAGTGTTTATTTTGGCTTCCGTTTTGGCTTTTTTCAGGTTTAAAGGCTTATTATAAGCGCATATTCTCCAAAAATAAATGTTTTTTAATCCACGCTCTAGTTATTACTAAATCTGATAATTATATGCACCAAATGTACGAAAATATGCGCATATATAATCTATATGCATAAATTTTGTTACAATATATGCACATAATATGCTCTATTTTTTTTAAATAGTAGAAGTATTATTAAATAATGTAAAAGTTTTAATTATTTTATATGAGTATATTTATTTCTTTAATTTTTATTCAAAGACGTCATTCATTTTAACGTTTGACAATATAAACATGGACTGCCAATGCCAACTTCACGTTGTAAGCCAACATAAAAATGAGATTTCCCCTAACCCCGCCAGACTATTATTCACCCAACACTCGACGTTCGACTCTTGAAATGGATTCTATGTTGGCTGATTCCTTATACATTGCTTCTATGGGAAAATTGGGGGTAGCTGGCAGTTTATATTTATATAGTCAAAGATTTTATCAGGGACTTCTCCTTTCCTCTGCTTATTTCGATACACGCACTGCACTCCAGCAGCAGAAAGTGAAAGTATATATCTCAGTTGCACACGAAATTGTATGAATACATTTAATGAAATAGTAAATTTTACAAAAAAAAATCTCAGAAAGTTCATACATTACAAATTATTGCTAAATATAACTAAGTATGCAACATCCCGAAAGTATGCGAAAAAACGTATAAATATGCAAAATGAAACTTGGCTTAAACGATTTGTTTTCACATAATTACGAGGCTTGTTCAATTGAAACCCATCTTTGGTCCAGAAAAAATTTATTGGCAAATATATTTACAAGTAATTACCACTACAATTAAGGCACATATCCCATTGTTTCACCAACCGATGTATACCCTGCTTAAAGAATTCTTGTGGCTGCTGCTTGAAGAATTCTTTTACGGCATTTTGTACTTCTTCGTCCGACTGAAAACGATTACCTTTTAACGCCTTTTTCAGTGGCCCAAAGATGTGAAAATCGCAGGGCGATAAATCGGGACTATAGGGTGGATGCTCTAATATCCTCCATTTCTTTCGTTGTAGATTTTCTTTCACTACTTTGGCAACATGAGGCCGAGCATTGTCGTGCTAATCGCTGTCAAATACAAATGATAGGAACTAATCAGTGTGACGTTTACAAACACAACTAACATTGCAAAACGTCAGTTGAGTGATTACAATTGTTTCCAAGGCTAACCTGACCAAAGATGGGTTTCAATTGAACAAGCCTCGTAGTATACATATGCAAAATGTTTCGCCGGCATATCAATTATACAAAATATGCATTTGCCATACAATATCAGCTTTAGTTATTACTATAACAATTCCAGTGGTGTACATCTGTCAAGCAAAACGTTAAGTGAGCAACTATAGTAATTATGTACATGATTTTCACAATTATATTTCGTTCACATCTATTTGGCATGAGGGTGGCCTTGGATTTTTGTTGTTAAGTTGCCCATGAACAGAACCGTAATTTTTATTTTGTTGTATAACCTGCATAACCTCCAAGCGATTTACTGTCACTTGACAGAACATAATATTGTTGCCAGATGGATTGCTTACTTTGATAGTACATGTGGAGAAATGTTTAAAATCTGAAGTTATGCAAGACCTTCCACGTACTTAATTAAAAATATATCTAATTACACAATTACTGAAACTGGATACATACATAAAAATTACTAAGTTCCATTTTCTATTCTGCTTAAATATGGTAACTTTGCATTTGAAGGTGTTTTGTCATGTTTCTAACCTAAAATTATTTGGTAACTATAATCTCAAATGTAAACCTCGTTTAAACACAACAAAGTAATTTTATACAGCTAAATTGGGGAAACTGTCATGGCCAACCTTCATGCCAAAAAGATGTGAATGGAGTTTACTTTTCAAAACTATTCGTGTAGATACAGTTGTGCTCATTAATGTGTTAATGCATTTGTGCTTCATGAATATGAATTAATATCACAAAGTTAAAACACGTGTTGTACATACAAATATTCTGAAAGTATACATCTAGGTCTACCTAGTTAATGATACAGTGTAAGCCTTTATTGAGATAAAACACAATTATCTCTGTGCAACACATTTTTGAACACACTCTACATTCAATTTTGGAGGACTTAAGGACTATTTAACCTTCGCGCGTTTGACAGTTCGGTGAGGGAAAGGGGCGGGACGGGACGGGAGGAACGGGACGGGACGGGATGGGACGGGACGGGACGGGACGGGACGGGACGGGACGGGGACGGGGACGGTATGGGATGGGATGAGATGACAGGAAATAATTAGTAATTATTTAATACACAAATAACGCTGGTAACAGCTAGTATTATAATAAAAATTGCTCCACTACTATGTTTATATTTCCTAACAACCAATCATAAAATCGACGACATTTTCAATTTCATATTCTCGGAATGTGAAAACAACTGTATCTACAATGATTACTACTGTGTCTATATACCGGGTGACTATAAATGATTGTGATTTTTTTTCTTAGGTTGCCACTGTTTATGTTGATGGCACTGTAAGTGTCAAATTCGAGGTTAGAAGGTTAGGTTTTGCGTCAGTTTTGACACAGAATGACGCAAAACCTAACCTGCGAACATTGAATTTGACATAGACTTACAGTGCCACCAACATAATCAGTGCCAACCTAAGAAAAACAATCACAATCATTTATAGTCACCCGGTAATACCTCTACAGATTGGTGGTGGATAGGGTGCCTTGATATCAATTTGACGGATTTGTCCTTTCCAGGGTACGCACAGATTGTTGTTTCCTCTACAATGCTCTATTCGTATCCTGATCGTTGTCCCCTCTCACTCTAAAGCACTTTAGAGTGAGAGGGGACAACGATCTGTCCGTACTCTGGACTGGACAAATACGTCAAATTGACATCAAGACACCCTAGTGGTGGATAATGTGAGCATAGGCAGTCAAATGAGCTGGAATATAGTTTATGGGCTTTGTATGCGTTAGATAGAAATAGACATATATGACTTAAAATGCAGTATCCTAGAACTCAGTTTTTTTTAACAAAATACCTGGATTCTGTGGATACTATCGTGTGTGCGAAAGAAAACTCATTCCTAGCATGCGATGATCAAATTGAAGTTTGCCGTAACTTGATATATATACCCATTGAAGCAAATGAACTACCATAAGTCAGAAAGAATTAAATTTCATCTTGACCTTGAACTATTTTCCTAAAAATATACAAAACACTTAACACAAACAATTTTTTCTACGATCGTGTCAAATGACAACTTTTTGCACAGTTTCTAGTGTCAAAAGTGACTTTTGTAGCACTCTTAATATTAGCGCCCGAATTACGTCTTTTTTGCACGTTGCCATTGGTGGCGTGTTTTAAAACACGCTCTGCTGTAAATTTGAATGTCAACATAACCTAAATTGTCAAACACAATGTGACGGACAAAAGTGTCACCGAACTAAGTTTTTATTATTCTGTTGCAATCGTAGAAAAAATAGCGTATGATACACGTGTATAAGTGCCATTAAACCACTAGCGACGTTAAAAGCACTCCGCTTTGCGTCGTGCTCTTAAACTCGTCGCACGTGCTTTAAAGGCGTGCTTATACACTAGTATCATAATATACTATTATTGACCTGTATGATTATTACACTCGTTGTGTACATGCCATCTTATTTTCCTTTTTGCTTGATACAATTAAACTCGCAGTGTAAACTTTTACCTGTCACAGTGACACACATTACCCTTTTGCTGTGACGTAACAATTTTCTATCTTTATTTAACAATAAGAAACTGTACGAAACAAAAAATCTGCAGTTTTTGGTCAGGTCCGCTTGAAGTATGGCTTGTTTTATAATACTGCCAATGTGACATTTGTCCAAAATGACTGTAAAATAACGTGGAATAATAAGCAATTCAGTAAGCCTAAAATCTTATTTTAAGCGTTAGGGACTTCTTCGAAGAGGAGAAACGTCGGATTACATAGTTCAAGGATGTCTTGATTTGAATAATGAGCTATTTAGAGCATCTCTTACATTAAAGATTAGGTATATGTCAAATTCTTTCTAAAGTCTACTACCTGCGATCTAAATAATCTTTTGGAATTTCAATGTAATATAAGACATACATTTTAAACGTTATGTTTTGTTATTTCTGACGTTACAGAAAAAGGGTAATGTGTAGACTTTAGATTTTTTATCTTTCTTTCCAAGGCCTACCCTAAATGAGCTTTTTTTTTGGAACACACGATATACAGATTGCGGCAGGCCACTAGGACCATAGCAAAAGCAGGGCGACTTTACATGTGGCCGTAATTGTATTTAAAAAATTTATAAATCGAATATATGCCTTGTATTTATAATGGTGCTAACGAAATACCGCTACCGTACATTGTTCGTTTGTTCAACACCACGACGCGACGGCCACGTGCATATTCCTCCTTGCTTTTGCAATGGTCCTAGTAGCCTGCTGCATTCTGTATGTCAATCGCGTATTAGTCTATTTCTGTCTAACGTATACAAAACCCATAAACTGCATTGTAGCTCATTCGATTGCCTATGCTCACATTATCCCCCACCAATCTGTACTACGTATATCTAACAATTTCCAATCAATATGCGAGTCATAATATAAAAAAATAGTAATAAAATATAACAACATACCAATTTGATTAGATAGTATGACTATCAATGTCACTGCTGGATTAATTTATGAAATAGGTTTCCAGGATTCAATCGTTTTGTTAATAAATACTTTTCAATTACTAATCTATTCCACTATTTAATTGATTATTCTGTTGAGAGAAATAATTATAATTTCCATTTCAACGTATTGCATTGCTTAATCTTACCTATAAGCAACTGCAACTACCTCAGGTATTTATAAGCTTACCAGTATTAAAGTTTGTAAAATCTACAAAATAAATGAACAGTAAAAACAACAATGCCTTGTAAAGGAAAGTTTTCTTGAGAAAGCCCTCATGCAGGCTTGTTTAGAACAGGTTTCGACGCTCCCAATACTCCTCGAGTGTATTTTACGATGATGTGTACTTATTTATAGTAGGTACGCGGGTAATAATCGCTAAAACAGATAAAAATACCAACGGAAAAGGTTAAAAATGCGAAATATCCATTACTGCTTTTTTAATTGCAAACTGATATCCGTCTTTGTTACTGTTTTAATCATAATAATTATATGTGAAATTTACTGCAGTTGCTTAAATAACTGTTTTTGTCTGTCAGTAAAGAGGAAAGGGAATTGGCTTGTTTCTGACCATCAATCTTCATTATATTCGTTTTGAAATAATTTCTGCATTTAGTTGCCTACTAGCGGAAGTAACTTTAAAAAGATGTTTTCGGGTTACAGTGCACAATTTTATGTTTCGTAAATTTCTAATAGATACCAAATTGCATTTCAAGAAGTAAAACTTAAATAATAATTTTTAAAAAAGTGCCCCGGGTGAGGATCGAACTCACGACCTTAAGATTATGAGACTTACGCGCTGCCTACTGCGCTACCGAGGCTGGTGGTGGGAGTTGGAAAATATTAGTAAATCAATGTATTCTCGCTTTCTACAGAAATACTTCATCACTTCGAATTTTTGTATTTAGATCAAATATTTTATTTTATGAACATTACAAATTATAGACTTCATATTTTTATATTACCTGATATTTTATATTTCCTTCGATTATAAAAAAACTAGCAGTTTTCAAGTAGTTGAAACTCTTTGAACAAAAAATCAACAAGCGCTTCTCTGTCCACCGGCTGCATTAGCAGCACCAGCGGTCATATAATTAATCAGCGAATGATATACAGTCGCGGCCAAAAAAAAAACGGGGCACTTTTTTTGACCTAACTCTCACTTTTGATGACGTGTTATTACAGAGAAAACTGCAGGTCGCAATAGAGGAAACACAACTGTACCTATGATTAAAAAATAACGGGATTTTAGCAAAAAATAAAACATGAGATTATGTTTTTTTTAAACTAGACCAAAAAGGACATATTTAAAAAAGGCATGCGATTACTTACTGGCCATTGTACCGACAAGTGTGAAGTCGAAAAAGGCATTTTCTACAGACGGTCAAATCTGCAAAAAAATGGGTCCTCCCTTAGGGCCATTTCACACCAAACCCGTCAAGTCCAGTCACGTCTAGTGAAGTCAAGTCTAACCAGTCAACGCTTTCATACCCAACGCGTCTTGTGTAGAAAATTTGTTAGTTGTGTTTTTATTTCAGTAAAGATGGACGTTCTTGCTCTAATGGTATTACGTCAAAAGCAAAAACTTAGAATTAAAAGGCAGCAAAGAAATACCAGCCATACAATCCCTATCTCTGTGTTTGGGATTATAAATTTCTTCGTTGCCTTGCACCAATAAGATTAAATATTCGATGTCCATTGTAATAACAAAAAAATGCATGGCACGGCGTATTATTATAACCAGAATCCACCACGGACTGGGATAGACTGGCATAAAAATTCGACTGGTTGAATCCTGATCAGTCACGTTAAGATTCGATGCGATCGGACTGGACGTGAAGTATTTGGTCTGAAAGAAAATTCCGCAATTGCTGGCTATTTCAATGATATCACAGTCTGCCGAATCCTACAGCGTCGGATTTGACTGGACGTGACTGGACTTGACGGGTTTGGTGCGAAATGGCCCTTAATGATAAACCCATCAATTATTTGTGCTTTTTGAGAGCCCATTTTAATAAAGAAAATTGTATGACACTCATTAATGACCAATAGAAAAATTAGTTGACGAGCCATAACCAAGACAACAACAAAATTTCTTGGAAATTTTTTGTAGGTAGACCAACCGAACTGTGAGGGTTTGTGTCGTTATGATTTTCTTACCGAAACTGCATTCGAGCATTAATTCATATCCGGAAATCATTTTTCCGGAAAGAATTAATGTTCAAGCAACGTTAAGTCTGGTGTTAGCTAACGGGACGTCAAAGTGAACAAAAACGAATCAAATCTCAAATGTTTATGGTAACTAATACATTAATAAACAAAATTTGATGCGATTTTGTTCATTTTGACGCGACGTTAGCTAACACCAGACTTAACATTGCTTTCTGCAACCGGCCCTATATGTGTAAATTACTATTTTATGAATAATTTTAATTTATCTCTTAGTTGGTTTATTAGTTACATATAAAAAAGACTTAATTTTATTATATTTATAGGATTTATTATTTGTTACATTTTTCATGTACACTTGCTTTCAAAACTTTCGCGTACACCTATTTTTCGCTGTATTAAATCAGGGTTGTAATTAATCAACTCTGACATTTAAATTTTTGAAAAGTCAAAATGTCTCGACTAACAGAGCACATGCTGTCAATGTCATTTTTAACCTAATCCCAAAATTACCCGTTCACACAGCTAAAATTTTGCAAAATTATTGTTACTTGATTTTGAATGTGTACGCGAAAGTTTTGAAAGCAAGTATACCTACATACTTTATTTATTAGCTACTTATAAAAAAATGTTAAGTTAATGCAATTCATTTTGTAGTCAACGTTAATTTTAAAAATAAATTTCTATTTGTTTTTTAGATATTATTTTTAAATATGCCATAATAACTAGATAAAAATCTAATAAGTAAATTTTCTAAAAGTAATACCGGTGTTAATTCTGGTATCCTGGTATTAAACATTTGGATTACCGAATACAGGTATTAAGATTTTGGCCCGGTATTGTAAGCACTAGTTACACATACAAACTTGGAAAAGTAAACTTAGGAAATATTGCAATTAAAGCTAAATTCAAGCACTTCTTGCTACACTAATTGTAAAAAAGACAACACCTTTATAACATCTTACATATACAGAATACAAACATGATACATATACAAGTTTTACGGAAGATGTAATAAATTATAAGAAAGTAATTCAAATAATTGCATTTTATAATACTTATATGGGGATTGGTCTGTAGCATGTTTGTCCTCCATTGTGGTATATCCAAGTTTCGCCCAAATATGCAAAATTTATTTTTTCAGATTTCAAATATTATAAATACACTAAAAGACAAAAAATAGAACACTTAATATTTTCATAATTTTGAAACAGCCTGAGACACTAGCAATAAATAATTATTAATTTTATACAATAATCCAGTAGCAGTAAAACCGTAATGTTACATTTTTTATCTTCATCGGAGTTGTTATAGATATAGACTATAAATTAATTTTAGTATCGGTAATGGATAGATATTACCGAACTCAATGCGTTAGTAACAATTCTTAAAAATGTTTTTACTTCTTCATATTTTGTAATTTCATAGCAATGGCAATATGTGACAAATATTTTAATGTGACATTTTGACTTTGGTAACTTTTAGTAACTACGATAAGATACACCATTAAATTCATTTCAATTCAGGGCCTGCTCTGAATTTTAAATTTAGATTTGGAGTATACTTTGCATATAGTAGTCGAGTATAATAAGTGGTATCACTTATCTGGTTACATAATCAATTGAAATTCTTGTACAGTTGAGTTAATAGAACTGTACGACGTGGTGCGATGTTAGATATTAGAGTTTTCGCGTGGTACCTAGACAATGTTGCTCCACCCTCGTCTGTTGGCAGTCTTCTTCTCGCAATTACTGCAGGTTTTGAATTACTTGATCCCTCTATCGTAACCTACGTCTTCTGCCTCTACTTGTTCTTGGATATCAGTCTGCCATTAGTCTTGTTATTTTCGTTTTATCAGTTAGGATGATGTGGCCGAGCCAGCAAATTCTCTAAATGTTCATAGCTTCTATGATGTTTTCATTTCTCATTACTTTGGCTATTTCATAATTCATTCTTCTTCTTCTTGGACTGATCTGAATATGCTTGTCAGTATTTTTCATCACAGTATTGTGAAGAGACTGAATATAGAAGAACACAGAGTCAAAGTCGCACAAGAAGCAATTCGACGATGACAGAAATGTTGAGAGTAGATGTACCAACAGCTGTACTTGAGCTATTAACAAAGACAGTGTGAGAGGAAAAGGTTGCCAAGTGACTGGAAGGAAGAGTTGATAGTGAAACTGTCGAAAAAGTTCATCTTCAAGGCTCTGGCAATCGGAGAATAAGCCTATTTAGTGTAATAAAAAAACATTAAAATATACAGTAACCACCACCCCAGAAAAACGCCCTTCGGTGCTTTCTAAGAATACTTCGACACTCAGCATCACTCCGTTTTGCTAGTACAATGAAATTTTATGAACCAGTTATTTATCATAAAAATTGTCAATACGCACTTCACTCCGCTTCAAAGGTCAATGTTATAAATCAGTCTATTGTTATAAAAACTATTGATACGCGCCCTTCGGTGTTTTCCAAGAATACTTCGGCACCTTATCTTTGCGTTTATTATCAAATTGCATGTGTTATTAATGAGTGCATTTAAGAAATCAGTTGAATGCTGTAAAAACATGCTGTTTGTTATATCATGTAAAAAATAAAAAACAAAAATTTATTTTAATGCTTAACCAAAACAAATGTATTAATTATTTCATTCCAATCAAACTTTAACAAAAACAAAAAATCAATTCATGAAATTAACTTAAATACTAAAAATTGGCAAATCTAATCAATTCAACTTTGTATGTGTTGTGTGCGATTCTTAAGAAACCGTTATGAGAACAAGACATTTGAACAAGTTTAATTATCATCATCATTATCAGTGGATTTGCCCTATATATTTACATGCGATTATTTTAAGGAAAATAACAACAACCGAACGTATACGGCATTTTGAGGGCTGGCAACTATTGTTTGGCTCATGGCACGTAAATCACACCCATGGCATGTGGGTCACACGTGGGAACTTTTGCCTTCGACCATACCTCAAAAGTTGATGTTGCCTTCATTTTCGGATGACCTATCGCATGAAAAAGATCCAAGACTTCAGCCGGAATCGTGTACACATACAAACATACGTACATCGCACAGCACGTTTAGGCACCCCCCAATACGAGGGAGTAATCTAGTGGGCTGGGGTCTTCACCAAAAGATCCACACGGCCGAGGCGGAGATTTGGTATAGTAAGTTCATTAGTCGGTTGACACGAAATTTTAGAGATATTTTAGACTCAGAGTGGTTTTCTATATGAAGGAATTTCAATACTTCGTACACTTCATGTCGAATTAAAAAAGTTATTTTAAACAGAACAGTAGATATGTTTGATTGAAAGCTACGCAAAGAGCAGAATGGCTTCAGAAAAGAAACTGACCAAATAAACACACTAAGAATTATAATTGATCAAGCAACTGAGGTTCAGGTATCATCATATCTATTGTTTGTCGGCTACGAAACAGCCTTCGATTCACTTAACAGGTTGGATTACATTGAAAAGTAAAAGTCTACCCAAAAAATAATCAAAAAGGAGAATTACAATGGGTACCTACAAATAAAGGGTTGTACATGAGGGTAAGTTGTCACTCGTGTTTGAAACCTAAACGTATTATCAAGGGTGCATTATATCACGCCATTGCTGTTTCGTGTAGAGCTAGATGAATTCTTGACAAAAAACATAAAACACAACAAAAGAAGAACTGCATGGAGATGGGAAAGACACTGTTAGACCTGGAGTTCACCGACGATTTATGCCTATTAACTCATAATGGCCAAAACAGCAAGAGAATTTAAACCACCTAGAGATAAAGTCAATAAAGACGGACTTAACGACCAACAATGAAAAAACCAAGCTATTATGTGGAAATGTGAATACAGCAAGAGATGTATCAACAGAGTAAGGAGTGTGGCATTGGGGAAAGATAATGCAAGAATTAACAAGACAAAATGAGTCTTCATTAGTTTAAATAATGTAACGACCTTCGAGGCGGATCGCTTGCAGACAGATGAGTCAGCCTTCCGGATCATTCTAGAACAACCTCGGTGATTAATACGCGCGGCACGTCAGCATTGCTGGAATAATCGAGTGATATCGCGAAACTTCCAGAAGGAATTATCCGGCAATATATAAGCAAGCACAGCGGGAAAAACAGTTTAGTTGGAATCTAGCTTTGAAGTGTGCGACGCTTGCCATATAAATCATTCGTGTTGAAGTCGCGTGTAAATAAATAAAGTGTATTTGTCGTTAAAAATAGTTCCTGTTGGTGTATAAATAATTTGTGTCCGTATTAATAGTACTTGTGTTGTTGTAAATCTTCTTCTTCTTCATCTAAAAACTCTGGTACCCTAAACAGGTGTCGGGTTGATGTTTTTGTAAATCGTTAAGTTAAATTGCTGTAAATAAATGCTTAAAACAAGAAGCGGCATATAATTTTTAATAGCCCAGAAGAGAAATCGTAACAATAATACTTAGTTCACAAATAATATTAAAACAAAAGCCAAATAAAACATGCTACCTACAAGTGTTTGTGAATAAGTACTTAAGATATATGTTGAGGATTTCGTGGCCAGAGACAATTCTAAATGTAGAGCTATCAAGACAAATAGACCAAGGTGACATGAATACAGACATTAGATGAAGGAAACTTTAATGGCTGGTGCACACGCTAAGAAAAGAAACAATGAAGAACACAGAAGGGCACTAGAACACTCAATTCAGAAGGAGACCAAGCTATTTAAGGGAAACAGAGGAGAACAGTTGAGAAATAAACAAACATGACAGTATAGAGGTCGGGTTTCTGGCAAGAAACGAAGCAAAATGGCGAAACCTCATACACATTCTGTGTCCTGCCTGGGAATAATCACAATAATAACAATAATTATAATAATGGATGAGAGCGAAATTAACAACAGCGGAGAAATTTTAATCAAATTTTGTGCTCATAATGACTTGCGAATTAATACCTTTTTTGCGCACAAGCCTCAGCACAAAGTAACTTGGTCGAACACAAGAGGACAAACTTCAACAATAGATTATATCATTTCAAACAGGTCACTACATCCTTCGCAAATATTGGATGTCCGCTCACTAACCTCTGGAAATATAGGCTCAGACCACCATCTCGTACTAGGTGAGATTTGTCTGAACGTACAACTTAAAAAGAAACCAGAACCAATGTATATAAAAAAATTAAATATCGAATCAATAATGGATGAAAATACGAAACTCGTATATACTAACAGGTTATCGTTAAAAATCAAAGAAGGCTCAATAAAATTATCCAACACAAAACATCATGATAGCGTAGAAGAAGCATGGAGGAAATTATCATCCAACATTAACGAAGCAGCGTATGAACCCTTAGGTAAACGAAAGGTCAATTTAAAATCACAAAAAAATGCCAAACCCTGGTTTACTGAAGAAATCAAGGAATTGGCTCAAGAGAAAAGATCGTCATATTTACACTAGATTAACAACAGGACAGCAGATGAACACCTGAAGTATGTAGAACAAAGAAACTGTGTAAACGCACAAATTCGACAACACAAGAAGGAATATTGGTCCAAATTTACAAAAGATATGGAATATGACCTGTATGGGGCCCAGCGAAAGGGTGGGGAATGTTAAAGTGCCAAACACAAGATATAAACGAATATGTACAGACGCGAGCAATGGAAGCAGAAACCTGGGTAGTATATTTTAGGAACCTATATAACGAAAATGTGACGACAGCGAGAGAAGAACAACATATACAGAATGAAACTATTACCACAAAATTAACAATGGAACAAATTATTGAAACATAATAAAAAAAAT
Organism: Agriotes lineatus; assembly: GCA_940337035.1. NCBI lineage: Eukaryota > Metazoa > Arthropoda > Insecta > Coleoptera > Elateridae > Agriotes > Agriotes lineatus. The sequence continues at coordinate 52,542 of CALNHX010003678.1, forward strand.
TAAAAAACCGAAATCACCTGGGCCAAATCAAATCCCAAACGAACTCTTAAAATATGGGGGAAAAGAATTAAGCGAAGAACTAAGAAAACTATTCCAGTTAATAATTAATAACGGTACCATCCCAAAAGCATAGAGAAACAGCACTGCAATACTCATATTCAAGAAGGGAAACAAAAAAAACCCCGATAACTATAGGGGAATTACGCTGCTAAATAGCGCAATGAAACTATTGACAAATATTCTTAAATCAAATATTGCCAATACAACACAACTATCAGAAGAGCAGCAGGGATTCCGGAATAATCAAAGCACAGTAGACGTCATATTCACACTACGCCAAATTGCCAAAAATCCATCGAATACGATAATCGGCATTTATGTGTTTAATCGATTTTACAAAAGCGTTCGACCGAATTAAATTAGATGACGTTCTAGACATTTTTGAAGAAAACCGTGTCCCAGGGGAATTAATACAGGTCATAAATCAACTGAACATTCACAACAAAACAAGCATACGAATTAATAACATATTAACTTAAGCAATAGATGTATCCACAGGAGTCAGACAAGGAAACTCATTGAACCCTCTACTTTTTAATCTAGTGATGGACAAGGTAATAAACGGAGTAAAAACAGATAACGGTGGATACAAAATGGGAAAGCAAGAACTAAAGATAATTTGCTACGCTGACGATTTTGTGATACTCGCTAAAAATGAAGATGATCTACAAAGATTACTACATGGTTTTTACCTGTCCACCCGAAACTATACCAGTAGAGAAAACAAAATCTCTAGTCATATCAAAGGAACCTAGAAAATGCAAGTTGGCAATTAATGACAAACTGATAGAACAGGTCATGCGTTTTAATTATTTCGGAATAGAAATCTCAAGCGACAGGAACATGTCACAAGAAGTGAAATCGCAAATTAATAAAGCAGCAAAGGTGTCAGGATGCCTATCTAACATAATATGGAAAAATAAGTATATGAACATCGAAGCAAAGGTCAGAATCTATAAAACCTACGTCCGGCCTGTAATGACATATGCTGCGGAAACAAGAGCGGACACCACAGTTACCAAAAGAAAACTCCAAACCACAGAAATGAAAATTTTAAGTACAATAACAGGATATACACTCTACGATAGGATACCAAACGAAACTATCAGAGAACGGTGCAATGTACAACACGTCTTAAGATGGGCAAGAGTACGACGAAGAGAGTGGAACGCACACGTATCTAGAATGCATAATAATCGACGACCTGTAGGAAGAGTACTGAAACGATGGAAGGACAGTTGGTCTTCTGTGTCGCAAGAACAATCATTTTGGATTAAACAGGTCTCAGGCCTATTAAAAGAAGAAGAAGATAATAATGGATTACAACATCACCATCATCATCCTTACTACATACTGTTGGTTAGATGTTTTTGTTTGTTTGAAAGTTCCAATTTTTTAAAATAATTTAGCAGTTTGTTTCTTTTCATGCTATCATGTGCCTGTCAGGTCAACATTGTACTTGCCACGCTTTTCAAAGTTCTGTCGCATTCAAAGGATTTCATCAGTCGTTGAGTGGTGTTCTCTGAAGCTTGTTATTCACCTCTGATCATTTTAGCATATACTCGTATATATATTTAATCACTGCCTCCTACACTTACAAGCAATGCTGTTAGACTTGGCAACATTGCATCTCTGGTTGTTGGTGGTCCTAAATTACAATACTCCTTTACGCTCTTTAAAGAGCACAGTTTTACTCTTTATCATATTTTACTCTGTAATTAACTAGAGATAGCTTCTGTAATAGTGACATTTATTTACATACTCAAGTAATACAAACATGTAACAGTATATTTATAAAAATAAAACAACTTAACCTGTGTAACCCATAGATAAAACAACATTTTTGTATTTATTTTAAAGTTTTTAACTTTCTATACACCACTGCTGATTGAGAGTACAACATATATGCAAAAACTATGGTGCTACTGCTGTAAATAATCTTATTTGAACATAATAAACTTATCTGCTCGGTAACATCTAAATTTGTGTGACGCAAATTGTTCCATAAACTTCTGATGTCGTCATTTAAAAACACTTTCACTTTTTGTGCATGTCTTTCCAATACTTGTCTACTTCTACATTCAAGATTTCTTTTTTCTTGAGGCGCTTTCGACGACAAATATGTTGGTAAATTTGGAAATACGCTTGGGACAGCATTGTCAGCTAATCAAGGGTAATGCAGCAACAGTTCTGCAGATCCGCACTCTCATTTCTAACTTTTTCAAATGTCTTTTCCATTAAAATGTATTTCACACACGACAGCATTTTTTTTGGGTTCAACGTTCTCGTGGTAGATATTGCACGAGCCATGCTTTCTTTCGGATCTCGTCCATTGAAAAAGAAAATGTTGTTATAGTTTGCATACGATTTTCTTGTAAGATACTTTTGTGGTTAGTATACAGCGTCTTCGTGGCATTCTAAATGTAAAATTAAAAGTTACAAGAAATGCCCTAAAAATGAGGTTAGGTTGTTACTTACCTCAGTGAAATACTTAATAAAAACCTGTAAATTCTAGCAGCAATTTTACTTTCACTTATCACGAACAGTACAGTAATATAAATAAATGTATTTCTTCAAACTTAGAGCAGTCCAATATATTAATATATACTCACACGCCACATTTGAACAGACGTTTTTATAAATAAACAGTACAAAAATTGGTCTACGATCAGCGTTGCCAAATCTCCAACAGCATCGCTTGTAAGTGTAGGTGGCAGTGATTTAATTATATGTATGTGTTGTTTTCACACAACATTTAACAACATAATTTCTGTGTAATTTTAGCAGCCGCTATTACTTCCTTTTTTAAATATGGATATAATGATTGCTTCTTGACTTTACTTTTCAGATACTTTCTTTTGTATAAGAAATTGTATTTTTTTTAAGTTATTTTTCTCACATTTCTTAGCAGTATACTTGTTATATATTCCCAGTATAAGTAGTTAATTATGTTATGCACTTTGTCCCGATTTAGTTCTTGCACTACGTCTTCATCTCTCCTGTTATTTCTTCCACAGATGATGGTTTAGCGTGTCTGTGCATCCCTTAGTTTAGTACTTTTTCGAATTTTTTCTTCTGTTATTTTCTATATTTTTCCATCTGTGTTTTCTCCGGTTTTCTCGACACAGTTCTTTATTGTTTGAATTTTTAATAATTATAATAAAATAGGTTTTACTAACCTTTAAAATACAAACACATTTATAACAAGGCCTAAATGAGTGTTATCAATATTTTATTTTATGATGAAGGCACTTATCACTCCATGGCACAAATTTTTCTACACCCACCTCAAAAAAGGTTGTCTCCTAGTCACTCAGGTAACTGTTTACGATAGCTCTGCTTCTTCTTTAAACTTTCAACGTTGATAAGGGATAGGAAAACTAGTGCCACCATATGATAAGTGCCTTCGTTGAAATGGCAATTCTGCAGAAATATAGCTGAGAGATGTACCTAAATTTTCTATTCAATAGAAGTTTCATATTCGTTCTTGTTTTTTATTCCTACTAAATCAGAGGTTTAAAAATAATACTTACTTAACCTTAACCTCTTATACCTTTCCAAGTGTCGAGGTTGTCGCATTGACAAATTTTCTCCATGACTTTCTGTCTTTCGTCATCTGCTTGGCTTCTATCCAAGTCACTTTCCTTTCTTCCAGGGTCTGCGCGATCCCTGCTTCCCAACTTTTCTGTGGTCTACAGGCTACAGCTGAGTCTTGCAATTTCTTTTGGGAAATCTTATCTCATCCATTTGTAAGAGGTGGCCGAACCAACGTAGCTGCTGCTTTTTGATTCTTTCATTTAAGGGTATCACTCCCAGTTCCTTCCTTCTATCTTATTTTTATCCGGTTACTTCTTTTCTTTCCAGCCATTCTTCTGAGATAGATCATTTCCACTGCTTGTAAAAACGTTTATATTTCAAGCTTAAAGTCCAGGCTTCACAACTGTTAGTTGTACACTGCAATGTACACTTTGTTCTTGATAGATTGGGACACTTTTTTTGCTTACAAAACACTTATTCATTGTGTAATATAGTCGGTTCTCCATGCTTACCCTATTATTTATGCCTGCTTCTAGTCTTTTGTATTTTGATATTAAAGATCCCTTCTTCTTCTTCCTCTTATTGTAGGCCAGTGGCCTGTTATAAACACAAAGATCCCAAGTATTTAAATTCTTCCACTTGCTCCAATCTATTGTTATCCAGCCATAACATTAACTGTTGTTTTTCCTTAGCTCTAATCACATTTACTAGTTTGGTATTTATCCTCATATTTCTGTTTAGGACGGCAGAGTTTTATACATTCTGGTTATTTTGTAAGTCCTCTTGATTATTTGAAAGTAGCACCAAATCGTGTGCGAAGGCTAGTTTTGGTATGTTGTTGATATCCCCATCCTCGGGTTAGATTCTATTATTATATTGTCCATCACTAGTATAAGTAGGAATATAATAATAATAATAATAATAATTTATTTCAGAAGAGTATACATATGTAGAGTACACAATAATCTAAGATGACTAGAACTTTCAGAAATAAATGATGAAAGGACTTAGCCCACAGAAGTAAAACTTGTGCGGGGGCGAATTGAAATATATGAAAACGTAGTGAAGCACATTTCTCAACACTTTGCAATTCTCTAAGACAGTAATAAATTGTTTTGATCAAGCATTTTTTATGTCTATTAAATTATGAATACTATATCTAGGGGTATTCTGGAGCCAAGATTTTATTTTTTTCTTAAAGTTGTAAATATTTTGACTTTTTTTAATATCTTTCGGTAGTGCCGAGTATATTCGAGGTGCAATATAGCTATAAGATCGTTTGCCAATAGTTTTATCTGCTTTTTCTACTGTAGTTTCAGTATGACATTTGTACCTGGTATAATAATCATGGGTTATATCTGTTAAATCGTCTTTAGTTTGATATTGCAAGCAAAGCATCCTATAACAAAATAGCTGTCTTGGGTCAAACAACTGGCTTTCTTTATATAATAAATCACTCGGGTGTAGCCGGTCTTTGCCAAATATAATTTTGAGAAAACATTTTTGAATAATTTCTAGACCTTTTAGGTGATGCTTCAATATGCCACCCCAACCAACTATTCCATAGCATAAGTGACATTCAACTAACGAGTGATAAATAATTTTTAGGTGCTTCAGTTCCAGTAGAGACCTCAGCTGTTTAAATTTGAATAGAACTGATCTTAATTTTTTTATTATATTATTTACGTGGATATTCCATTTAAGATGTTGGTAACCAATAAGGCAATTGGCCTAAAATGCTTAAAATACTATGCACCAAAAGTTTTTAATAAATTTCAGAGATACATTAAAGAATCAGATATACATCTAAATTTCAGAAATGTTAAAAAAGTTTGTAAGATCTTTGTGAGGCACAATATTAGAGACATGACAGATTTCAGTTAAGAGCTTCAACAAAAAAAAAAACAAAAAAAAATATGCAGTTTGGAGCGGGAGCTGTTTGTGTGAATTAATTTAATAATTGATTCGCATAAATAGTTGTTACACATCATTTATCGTTTTTACTTTAAATAAACGGACAAGTAGAATAATTATGATTATACAGCGCAATACCACACGCGACCTTTAGCGGTCTAAGTGGTCTAATCCTGTTATTCGTAAATGATACTTTGTTTATATTATTTTTGATAAATCGCTTTTTTTATATGTATGTATAGATAAGGTTCTTCTTTATTATTACTATTATTATTATTGTATATTCATGTGTTTCATTTTCGAATAAATATTATTATTATTATTAGGATGAAGCAGGGAAAATGCTTTTACACGACCAATAAACTTCATGAGAATTGGTAAAATTTCAACAAAAGCGTTTTTACAAATTCTAAGGCATTTTGCTTTACTTTTTGAGAAAGATTTATAGTTGCTTTTATATTTGTGGGACTCAGTAAATAAGCAATAACATGGTAAGGTGTAATTGCTTGTTCGTACCGGCCCAAAAGTTTTTTCCCCCTCTTTATCTATTGCTGTTCTAGCTCATTTTTTTTGTTCCATAAAACAAATGCACTTGCTATGCTACAGTGGTCCTTCTGCATGGAGTCTAAGGCGACTGATATTCAACCGATTATAAAGATCTTCTGCATTTCTTTTAATCATGTTGCAGACCCGAGTCCGTATTTCCAAATCAATAGTAGCTCTTTTTTCATCGCATATTTTCATTAATATAAACCAATTCTTAAAATAAAATTTAATAGAATCACAAACTGTCTTCCACCTTACCTCAAATGGCAATACAAGTGGAGAACCACCTTCACATGTTAGCTACGCTTTTGCTAAATAGTTGTATTTAATAATAGGAAATAAATTAGCCATCACAGATTCTGCATTTAAGTATTTAGCCAATAAAATCAGGATATGAGCTGAACATCCATATGATATAATTTTGATATCACCGACGGCTTCTAATGCCAACAGATTGTTGCACATTTTAGATATATCCGTTAATATACTTTTTACTACACAGTTTTTCTTGCATAAGTTATTAATAATTTGTGTGGTTACCTCTTCTAAATATTCACTTGTGTGTGGGTTACCCGACGTATCGATAATATCTACCAAGTGCACTTTACCTCCTTGATCATGCACAAATTATTGCTTCACTTCTTACATTAGACCAGGCATCAAGGCTTAAACATAAGTACAGTTTGATTATTTAAGATATTTTCACATTTACTTTTTTCTTTGTCGAAAACAGAATCTAACAACTGTCCTGATATTTGGTGTCTATTGGGAGGTTAACATCCTGGCCGGAGCATTTCAAATAACTTTATGAACTCAGGATGTTCTACTGCTCTAAATGCTCTTTTTGTTGCATAAATAAATTTAGCACATTGTTCACCTATTAATGCTCTCCGATTGGCAGGTGTTCTGACAATAAAACAGTCTAATGTTGTTTTTTTACATTTGAAGAACATGAATTTATTAAAGGTAGATTCTTAAACACACAAATCAAAGTAGAATTTTTTTCCCCAAGCATATACATTTTAAAGTTCTTACCTTCTGTTGCTTCCTCCTTTGTTGTATTTGTTTCCAATTCTATTTTTTAATTTTTTTAAGTTCCGCAAGAAGTACGTTATCTTCATTTTCACTGCCGTTATTCATAATAGCTGCTAGTTGTAGTGTACACGCAGATTTGTGAGCTTTTAAGCGATATACTATGGTTTGCATTTGATTTTCACATTGTTTACATTTTGCCTTTTTATTCATAGAATTTAAAAAAACGTTATCATAATATTTCCAAATTGCATCTCTCTAACGACCAAAATTCATATTTTTGCAGGTAATATTGAAATTAAAAAAATACGAAATTGAAATTACTGATAAATCACTTAGCTAAACCAACAAGTATCGACTTAACGTCTCTGAAGCAAAACTGAATTACAAGCAGCAGCAAGTTTTAACTTGCAGAATGTTAACTTGTAAAAGGGCTCTTTGGGGTGGGATTTAGCTGTTTCTGTAATTAGGTATACTTTAAAGAAATCTAGTACCTAAAATTCAACTTGGTTTTGTTTATATTTACACTGCTAACAATGTTAATCTTTATTATTTCCTATTCTTGCAGCAATAAAAAAATTCATCTGAATTAATTCAATGACTCTTTTTAACAATTCAATTGAATTAATTCATGAATAATTCATTGAATTAATTCTACTTAAATTAATTCAAAACAACCCTGCATTCAATAGACTCGGGAAGGTCTGTAGTACCTTATGCATTTCCAGTGTATTCATTGCGCCACCAGTTTTACAAAATTAGTATGTTTTCCAATGCACAGACAGGCGAACGGATGTTGTGATTAAGACAGCGTAAGGACGGGCAGTCAATGTCCTCCAAATTTACGAGGGTTTTATCCAGAAAACTTAGAACTTCCTTCTTTTATTGTCCCTTAACGTACACTTTTTCAAATTTTTTGAGAACCCTTGCTAGTTCTATTTGAAATTGATCCAAATTTATCTCTATGCTAGCCCGTGCTGTTTATGCTCCAGATACCTTCTTTATTCTTTTTTTGACAAAATAAGGCAGCGTTACATAATTTACAGGTGAGATAACGGCCACTTCTTTCGGAATAAACTGTTTATTTTCATTTTAGAACCTTGCAAGTCTACGAATGGAGAGTTCATACTGACTAAATGCTTGATCATAACTAAATTTTAAAATATGTTCCTGGGGTTTTTAACTACTGAAATCCACCACCACATTTCTGTGTTTGTCAATTTCTACAACGTTATTGAATTCGGCATAAACTAAGCAATTTTAATAGTTGCTTCTAATGATTGCTCGAAACCCTCTTAGACGTAAAGAGCAATTTTTAAGAAGGTTCCAATGTGTTGTGGAATTTGCACCCAAATCGGGGGTTAAATCAAAAAAGAGACAGTAACCATGAGGGAAATCTTCACGTTTTATTGCATTGCCTTCATCGAAAGAATGTATGCCACTGCCGTAAAATAGTGTGTGATATGCTTGACCGTACATGCCGTTCTTAGAGAAATCAGGCTGCAGTGGTTTTGACAGAATTTGTTGACAATCGACGTGTAGGGAAAAATAATTGATTTTGTAATTATTAAAATTGAAGGGGTCTGATGCATAATGACCGTTAATTGCTTTATTCGATACAAAACCTACAATGCATCGTTTTGGTAGTTGTCCCAGAATGACATTATTTAAAGATTTTCTTTGCACACCTGACGGATAGTTATCACTTTAACATGGGTTCTTGTAATTGGGTATGAGGCAAGCGCAGTCGCTGGCATCACTAATTTTCACTTTGAATGTAGATGTTTCACCGGACATTAAATTAAAAGAATCTCGAGACCTAATAAATTTGACTGTCATTTAAACTCCATTGATAAGAAATTTTTCTTGATTGAATAAATCGGAATGCACATGACCCATCATTTCGACTTGTTTGCTTGCAACAGTAAAAAATTTCTGTTTTACGAGCCCTTCGTTATTCGTAGTGGTGTCATCCATTTTACCCTAATGTGCATGTTAAATGAGATGATTTAGCACCATTACCGTAATTCATCAGAGTTTCAATGTATGAGCGGTATGCGTATGTATTGTTTGGGAGGGTCACCAGCTTCTGATTCAAATACACCTCAACTTGATTAAACAGAGAATGCATCCAATTATTAACAGGCTCTAGACTCTAGAGAATCTTTGTCGGCTAATGGTGTATCATCTGGGTTAACAATTTTAGCAGAAATGTATAACATGGTCTGACTTAAAATATAATGGTAACCGCTTCCAGGCCCAATAAATTCAATCGCTGCATCGTCATTAAGCGAAAAAAGAGGTTTGTAAAAAATCTATTGTTTATTTTCAATGCTGATCTGGGTCGCCGATAAAGCGAACACATTCGCAAGACTGTGAAAACTACTTACTGGTAAAGATATCGAAGTAGGTGGGTTTGCTCAGCTTCTTCCTATCGATTTTTCTTGTAGACTGATTGTAAGTCAGAGTGCGTTGCCTTTTACATCCCCATCCTTCCATTAGAGTATCTATTTTTCTGTCGGCTTTACGTTTGAATTTTTTTCAGCCTCCTGTACACGGTTATGAAACGCTTCTTTAATTGGTCTATTTTCAGCAACAACCTCCACTTGTCCTTAAATCTTCTTTTCCAAAAACATTACCACCGGTTTTAAAAAGAGGCAGAATACTACGAAAAAAAACTTCCGATTCAGATCCCTGGTAAATTGCTCCAATCCCTTAGCTGGACTAATTGGTGCAGTATTGTTGATAAGGAAAATCCATAGCATCTACTGTATCCTCTTTAAGTGTAGTTTTCAACTCAAAGTTTCAAACTCGAAGGGCATCACAACTGATGTTGCGGTCTTTATATTTATCTCGATATTCTCAAATTCTCTCTTCATGACATTTATATAATGAGTCCGTGAAAATATGGCTTCTTTGTTACAATCGTAATTATAATTACCAGAGGTCACGTTAACAATACGAAGAAGTGGTGCCAGGACATCTCCTACAAGCTGCGGTTTTACAATATCACAGTAAATCAACATTTGTGACGGTAAACCAACCTAGATATTTGTGGCGTGGCTGGGTACAAGTGCTCCAACTATGTATATACAGTGTGTTTCACTTTACATGGAAGCACCCCTGTATTTTCTTTGTTTTTGTATGAATCGATTTGAATTTTTTACCTGTTGTACAACTCACCAAGATGCATCTATTCATGTCCTTGGACGCAAATGACGTTGTTAGCCTGGCTTACTACGATCAAGAACATAGGTCGCATTGTCAATATTTTGCATCGCGTTAGAGGTACAGCAAAAAGTTATTAAGAAAAGTTGTTTAGAATTAAAAGAGTACCCCAGATACCGATTTTCGTTTAATAATTCGAATTTTTAATTTTTATCCATAAATTTGTCCAAGTCCCAAATTTCAACTTTTAATTTGGTATCAAATGGTGCCATGGAGAAACAACATTTTTATTATTGTTGCAAACGTCATTAGCTTTTAATAATAGCTGAATTACGTTTAACTGTTGCTGATAAAGTAGAAATAATTAGAATTACTTGTAAAAATGCAAGATCCAATAGAGAAGTAGCTAGAATATTTAATGGAAGGCATCCAGGGCACGCACCTATTTATCCTGGAACTGTTTCAAAAATTAATCAAGTTTTTCATTTTACTGGAAATGTTGTTAAGCCCAGACCAAGAAGAATAGTTCGAGAGCATCCCTTGGAGAAAATGATTTTGGCGGCTTATGACGCTAATCCTCGTAGTAGTATTAAGAGAGATGCCATTAAGTGTAACTATTGCACCATCGAAAATTGGGCGCTGCTTGCATCGTCAAAAACTAAGTGCCAGGATAAATAAGTGCACGCCCTGGAAGCTTTCCATTAAATATTCTAGCTACTTCTCTATTGGATCTTGCATTTTTACAAGTAATTCTAATTATTTCTACTTTCTCAGCTACAGTTAAACGTAATTCAGTTATTATTAAAAGCTAATGACGTTTGCAACAATAATAAAAATGTTGTTTCTCCATGGCACCATTTGATACCAAATTAAAAGTTGAAATTTGGGACTTTGACGCCATGTAACCCAGCCTGAGCGAGCCTGATTAATTTTGAGTGAAACATTCTAATACATGTTTTACATTAGTTAGTTTTCGCGTTAAAAGTGGTTCTACCTTACTGTCTTCCGTGCCAGAGATTGGGACATCAGTATAAAAAATTATGAAAATAGTAATTTGTTAGTAAATAGAGCGTGCACTTTTTAAACATTAAAGCAACAATCAAAACACGTTGAACGTGTAGATTTTTATTTTAAAAATGTTGTGAAAACAGTGGTTGCTTGTGGAGAATTTTGATGGTAGAATACAGAGACCACCAAACGTAGAATGCATCCCCCTTCCCACTTACAGACAAAGATAGATTCCGATATTCGGAGATTGGAATATTTCGCATCTCGACTAGCAAAATTTAGCATAGCGAAAAAATGTACCAAACTTTACAGGTTCATAAAAGATAATGAACTGAAAGTGACCCCTCTTCCAGAGCATTCATCAAGGTTGGCTTTTACCAAGGACTTATCAATGGTTTGTTATATACCAAAAAAGAATAAAATGGCACATTTGTTGTCTTCCCAACATCATGATGCCAGCACTTCAGAAGAAAATAACAAAAAGCCAATAATGATATTATACTATAACGACACAAAGGGCGGAGTCGATAATGCAGATAAATTGGTTAGATAATACACCTGTACTAGGAAAACTGCACGCTGGCCGTACAGACTCTTTATGATCGTCTTAGACATATGTGCAATAAACTCTTTAATTATCTACATTGGGAAGCACCCAGAATGGAAAAAAAACAGAGCTCTTGTCGTCGGCGCATCTTTTTATTGTAACTTGGAGATGACTTAGTACGCAAAAATAAGAAGCTTCGTGCAAATAATAATCAACTTCATACACACATAAAAACTGCACTAATAGATTGCGGTATTAAACTACGTGGTTCTTTTCAGGTAGAACACATTGAGCCTAGAAAACGCGGTGGCTGTTATAAGTGTTTCCGAGAGGAGGCTAAAAAAGTAAAGTGACCTGTGATACTTGCAAAAAATTTATATATGAAGCCCACCATAGAAAAGTTACTACCATTGCATGCATTGATTGTGCTGCTAAGGAGTAAATAGAGGCATCAATAATAAAAAAAGTGCATTTGCATTCGTAGTCTATTTTGTGACGTTACGCAATTTTCTACGTCCCTGTGAAGGGCGACATCAATTAACAACTTAGGTAAAGCTCAAATTGGAGAAATACGTTCACTCAAATATATTGTACATGACTATTGTAATTTTTAATAAGCTTAATACTTACATCATGTACAAGCCTGATTAAAAGTAAATAAATAATTGTATAAATGGGTTAATTGATTGTAGTGTTTTGCCCCCTATAGTAATTCGCACATCTGCAAGTAAAGTTATTTATGGCTAGCTTTCAGTAGGCATGAAGATTCAAATCTGCAAGTTAGGTTCACCGACATGTTCATATTTAAACTCCCGTGTTACACCACTGGGCTGTGAAATTAAAAAGCAGCAACGTGCAGACTCATTACGCTGTCAATTTATCTATCAACAAATTGAAATTTCGTGCGGTTCGTTTCAAAGGCAAATCTATGAACAAATTATCAGGTAATTCGAATCTCGTGCTTTATTAAGCGTCACTAGTCGTGTTTTGTTTTTAGATCGTTCGCGGCTTCCTGCGAATTCAATTGTTTTGAACGCGTCCTTTCATGTGAAAAAACATAACCTCAACTTATATTTTTACAATTTCTGGACCTCATGCTCTTTTTTGAAGTATTGTAAGACTGGGATCGGCTTCCTCTTATAGGACTCGTTCCTCATGGTAAGTTTTGAAACTCTAGCACGGATATTTGCTTTGCAACACTAACCTGACCTTTTTTTAGTCTGCGGGAACTGGCTCGGAACAGCGTCTCTTGATGCTAGCTGCTGTAAGCGAAACGCTAGGATGCTGGAACTACTGCGGTGTACTCCTACACGGCGTGCGGACGTGGTGCTACTAAAATTTCAAACGCCTGACCTCAATTGTGCTCAAAATCTGATGATCGTAAACTTCTCCTAGTTGGCGAAGTGGTTCGGAAGGTGGTCGCAGATGAAAATAATTTTTAGGTGATGGATTTTCACACCCACATTCTCACATATGCACTACAAACTCCTGATCACGATGCTATAATTATTTTTAATCTATTTTAATTGTAAATGGCTTAAAACTCAATTAATTTCGAGAGATAAATTAGACTGTCATGAAATAATTTTTATTCAATTATTTCTTTCCCGGGTAGTTAACAACAATTGCCTATCTAAATTCATAATTGTGGATGTTAACCAAGTACAAATCAGTTACTTATAAACTAAATCTTAACTTATATTATAAAAATGTGCAAAATCTTAGTTCTAAAATTATTGTTTGTTCACGTTCGTATTTAAACTAAGTTATAGCGCCACTCACTATGTTTTATTTGGTTTGTCTGTTCACTTATGTCACTTCACTGATTCATTTTTTTTAAACACCGATCTCGTTCATTTCCTGTTGTGTGAATTTCTTGTATTTTATAATAATTGTCTGCTTTTCACCATTCTTCAAATATTACCGTTCCATTTTTGATAGCCTTATTCGATCTAGTATCGTGCTTTCTTTGCACTGTATTAAGAACATTCTGTCCTTCTTACTTTTATTTAAAAAGTTCATAGAACTGTACTTATTCAATTATACTAACATGTATATTTATTTAACACGCATGTAATAAACCCTTTGGTGATAGATTTGTTGAATTTTGATTGGCTTTACTTTGCACCAACCTCTTAATTTATGCTAATTGATATTTCTGTGACTCTAATTTACGTATTGAGCTCTGCCTTATTGCCATTTATTCTGAAGTAATTCCATTTAATATCGGCAATGCTTTACCAATGTAGTTATGAATTAAAATTTATGATGTAACTTCTTGCAGTTGCCTGATTTACCCTAGCTCTGTGCTTTATTGACTTGCTTTATTTAGCTCTGCTGCAAGCAGAGTTGAGTAACGGACTAAATACATGTCAATATATTCGATTGGTAAAACCACAAGATAGTTACTTACTTATTCCTGAGTCTTTCTACCGTGAGGTGTAAGACTAAAGCCACTAGATAATTACCAAAACAAATATAATGTTTTTAGCTATATACAAAGATTAATTAGAAATAACTGAATTGTACATTATTTAAAATCAACATGTTCTACTGGAACGGTATCTGGTTTTGTGGGTCGCGCTGCAACTCACTACACCGGCGTGTGATGCGGCTCCTATGGGCAGTCCGCGGCACTCACGTCGATTCTTCGGGAAATGGGATGAGTAGGTTTTCGAACTTGATCTTCCACTCGGCAGTTGTTGACAGTGATTTTAAGCTGTAATTTGCCAGTGAAGGTAGCGATTTTAAAGGTTACCTGGGGCCGGCGTTAGTGGCTAACTTCTAGAGCGGAGATTGCGGGTACCTTACGAAGGCTAGGCGTCATTGTTGTAGCGAACGATATGGCAAATCCTGCAGATAAAATTCGTTCACTTTTTAACCGGAAAGCGGTGATTCAGCGGCCCTTCGGCAATGAATTCATTAAAACGAACTCGAACTACGGACCCTAGGGAGACGTTTTTAAGCGTCTAAGACGGACCCTCCAGGTGAGTTTCTTGAAGCGCGGCTACTGTATTCTAACAGCTCGTAGACGTAATAGGTGTTGCGATTCTTACAGGTTTAATTATTAGTAAAATGAGGTTATGCGATGTATTTTACCTCTTGAAACCCCTGGATTTGCGCTTAATAATTATGCGAAGTGGACGCAGTTAGCCGGATGGGCTACGGAAAGTTTAAACTTTTTTGGGCTGACAGTTCAACCTGTCATCTCCCTGGAAGCTTGGACTGGTAAGGATTGTAGGCTTGCTCTGCTAGACAGTTCAACCTGTCAGACCGGAGAGCCCCGGTAGGTAAGGAAAGAAATAAGATCAGGACTAGACAGGATAGGTAATCTCAAGTTGGGATATTCTCAAGTGACTGGAACTGGTAGTGTAATCTTCGTTTATACCTTTTCTGCCACGTTATCGGGGTACTTGCCCTTGCTACCACTGGAGTGGAAAACGACGCGATCAGTCCTTCAGCGCAATTTTGCGCACCGTGGATAGGATTCCTTATCGCCAGTTCAAGCGTCGAATTGATGCAGCGCTTGATTAGGCAATGTAGTAAATTTAAATACATTTTATCTATAATAAAAATTTTATACAGCAGCAAGCGTCCCAATTCTACTTTCCACATTTTTATTAATTTTGTAAGAGTAGGTTTGTTACATACTTTTACTATTATGTTTTGTTTTACAGTTTATTACGTTCCTTATTGTTAAATTTGTATTAATAATGATAAATTTACAAAAAACTTTTAATTTAGCTCTCAGTATTATTATTGTAGAGGTTATTAAGTGTATAATACATTTTGGATAAATTTAGACAGTTAAATTGATAAAAAACAGTGGGGACCTTGGTGACCCCACTTCGGTTTTTACGTAGATTTGTAGAGCTTAGGTATCTAAGGGTTAAAATGAGAAGAATGACGAATAATAAATACAAAAAAATGTATCTTTCGGAACAGAAAAATTCTTGAATGAGTGGTGTGTTATGGGAGAGCAATGGCTCCGTTGCGCCTTATACCGAGCCGCCACTGGTTGAAAACAAGAATACTAATAGTGAATACGGCTATTTTACTGTTAACATGTCCCTTCTTTTATTAGTTACTTACTGGGTATTCGATAATACGAGTATAATAGTCGATTTTTGGATTGAAATACAAGTCAAAATATATCTTGTATTTCCTTAGAAGAGAATGTTTAGCTAATTTTTAATTTAAATTACAAAGCTAATCGTGTGAAAACTGATTAGTTGAGTCCAAAAACAAATTTTAAATATTATTGGAATTAGACACAACATTAACGTTTCGCTAATATATTTAGCTTCTTCAGAAAACACATTATAATTTTTTTGACATAATTACAATTAAAAAAAGAACATGGCACTTGTTATTAATCTTTTGTTCTTGTCATTCTTGAATATGCGTTTTATAAATTGGTGCTAAAATATTTAATGTAAGACTTCATTGAGTTTCACCAGTTGGTTGGACAAAAAATCTTTTTATATACAGATATTTTTCTATTGGGTTCTTCAATCATATTTGGTATATTTTGAATTTTCTTAATAAATAGTCGTTTTAATACACAATCTTCTTTCAACCTGCGTCTAGTGTTTCCTCTTTTTCTTTCTATTCGTGTGATAAGTAGTCACTTTCAATGCAACCAATGGTTATAAAGTAATTATATTGTTCTTGTGTTATTGATTATTTAATTCATTTGTTAGTTTCGTTAATTTGCCTGGAATTGTTTTAGTATTTCTTTTTTTTTTGTTTAGTTATAATTACATTTAATGTTGAAGTGGTTGATGAGGTACCACTGTTTTATAATTCAAAATATTTTATTACGTTTAGAATTGGTGAAGTTGGTTTGGCCATCTTGGTTCTTTGTGGCGTTTTCGCTGCAGAAATGTTTATGAAATCTTTCTTTTTCTTTAGTGGGATCTCCAGGGAGAGTTCTTAAATTGGTGAGTTTGGAGATTTATTATAATTTGTTGCAAGGCGTTTATAAGCTAGCAGCGATCATTCAGCCATTATTCCAGAATGGTCGAGTTGTATTCAATTGTATAAAAGTTCTAAAAAAAATCATGTCATTACAGGTAAAAAATTATGTCAATTTAAAAATTATCTTTCTAACCTACTGCGAGTACAAACATCTATGACATTTCCTGAAACTATGGAATTTAAGTATATTTTTAAAACATACTGAATCGGAATGAAGTATTGAAGTATTACAGAAAAATCCTAACATTAAGTTGAAAATATTATTACAACATTTTTGAAATCACAACTAAGATAGGTCGGATCAAACCCGCTGATAAATTTCCGTGGCTCCTCGTAGACGACCAAATTAATTAGAATAAATTAATCTCGAAATCCTAAGAATGCCACAAAATAATTAAACCATTGCCCAAGTAGTCGTAAATAGTATATTATGTAACAAATTTTATAATCGTCACTTTAGTCAGGAGTTTTTTTAGTCACGAGCGGAGCGTAGTGCAGCGAGTGTTTAATAAATGACTGTCTAGACGAGTTTATATAATAAAAAATAACATACTATACTTTTTCTACGACCACAGATTTAGATAATATAACATCATATTATTTCATTGAGATTTTGAGTATTAGGTTACGTTAAATTATGCTCGACAAACGTCAATGTTGACTGTTGAAAACTAACTTGATTTTAGTTTTGCCTGTGGCTAATAAAGCAAATACTATCTAAACCTAACTTCACCTAGTGACTAAAACATCGTTGCTAACTTCAGCCCGTGACTAAGAGGCTCTTTAGTCACATGTTATGAAGGCGTAATTAAAAGGTCACTTAGCCACGTGTATGTTAGTATGTTAAATGCCATTGTAGTTACAGGAGTAGGAAAAAGTTTATTTTGTTCCATACGCCAAACAAATGAAAGAAACTAAGAGGAATTTAGGTGCTTTCAATGAAAAATTAATAACTTGAACTCATAAGAAACATTTACGCACAGTCCCTTTTATTCCGTTTCTAGTTTTTTTAACTTTTTCTAGTTCTTTTCTGACCTTGTTATTAATGCTATATCGTCTGCATATGCGACTACTTGATGATAGCTATAGTATATTATTCCCTTTGTTTCAATATTACGTTTTCTACGGCAAGATTGAACAGCGTTGTGAATAATGGGTCGCCCTGTCGACTACCACTCTGTTTACGGATTCTTGCAGTGTTATTTTTACCATATTAATTAACTTTTTAGACACCCCCAGTTTTCTCATTGCAGTGTACATACTCCCCTGTTAATACAATCATACGCTTCCTTATAGTCAATTATATGTAGACCCAGATTTTCTTCGTAACTACTATTATGTTGTATTTTATATTGTAAAAATGTGGTCAATTGTTGACCTGCCCTTCCTGACCCCGCTTTGCTACTATCCTACTATTTAATTTTGGAAGTATTTAACCTATGTCATTCTACTTACTAGTGCTGGTACTTTATATTGTAGCAGTTTTCCATGTTTCAGCTAATCTCTCTTCCCTCCAAGTATGTTTAATTGAGTTCTTTATTTTTCTTTGTAATATTTACCTTGCTTCTTTTAGAATACCTCCTGTAATTCCATTTGCTCCTGGACTCTGTTTTTAGATTCTCTATTACTTTGTCTTTTTCTCGGTCTGTGGGGTCTTCTATTTGTCATTCCTGGCTATTTGTCATATCAACGGAGGACTCGCTTATTGCAAGCCTCATGCCCTTGCCACATAGCTCAGGCTTTATCATTGGCGAAAATTTGACCTAACAGATACAGAGTAAATATCACAGATTGGCCAAAATATTATTGTGCTTTATAACGCATCAGAAACTTGTCCTTCGAGCACATCCGTGGCTCAGTTATTCTAGCGGCGAAGCGCGGAGTGTGAATTCCAGCCTAATACGTTTTTATTTCTCTCGTCTAAAATACGAAGGAATTTTTGATTTGCAAAAGATAAAAATAATAATTTGCACATATTTCAGGCTTTATCATTGGCGAAAATGAGACCTAGTAGATACAGGGTAAACACCACAAATCGTACATAATAGTATGGTGCTTTATAACGTATCAGAAACTTGTCCAAATCAAACACGCCCGTGGTTCAGTTATCCTAGCGTCGGACAAAAGAATGGCTCGAAATATTCGCCTTGGAGCGCGGAGTTCAAATCCCTGCGGATTACATTTTTTTAATATACAAATTGATCAAATTCGCGCGAGGGAAGTTTCGTTTAAGCCTTTTTACAGATAAGAAATAATAAAAATAGGAGCATCTAACCCTATACTAAGCGGAAAACGCGATACAAGTAATACGAGAGATGAATGGATATGGAATAGAAATTCTAGGAATTAGCGAAGAAATATAGTGCAATGCAGGGGAACACTCTTCTAGAAGACCACACAATTATTTATTCAGGGTAAGAAGACGAAGCACAGCAAAAAGGGGTGGCATTAATTATAATAAGAGAGCAAGCAAAGCAATGATCGAGTGGAAACCGACAGATGAGGAAATCATTACAATGAGAATAAACACAAGAACGAAGAAGAAAGTAACACTACTGAAATGTTATGCGCCGACAGAAGTAGCAAACTATGAAGACAAAGAAAAATTTTCTAACAAGTTACACAGTGTGATGAGTAGAGTCCGTCAAATGCCATTTTGCCATGTTTCTTACTGTAAGCCCCTTTAGGGCCAGATTTCGTATTTAGGCGTTTCACGTAGTAAGGGGTGGAATGAACCACATTTGTTGATGCCATAAATGCTATAATATGCACTTTTTCGTGATAAATGCTATATTTTGAATAAATGCCATATTTTAATGCTATATTTCAATCAAAATCAATATTATGTGGCCAATTCACGACAAAAGGGCTTACAAATTTCAAAATAGACATGCAGAAGTTTTGGTAAGCGCCAGGTACTAAGGTCGATGACCCAGGGCGGGGGTAATCACTCGTCGCGCCCCTCAACGCTCAGGTAAGTATTCCGTTAAGTCTACTCGTCAACAATAACCCCGTGCTCTCCCCCTTCCCCTCAATGCACCACGGATACCAACGTTCCACTTATTTGCCATGTGCCCGTCGTTTTTATCAGATCACTTTGTTTTTTGTGTTTGTGTTGTAGGATTTTTAATATTACTGGTAACATTTTTTCTAAAATTACAACTTTCTGAAATAAAACTAACCATTTTTTTATGCTTTATTTTGAAGTAAATGCCATTTTATATGCCATATTTTGAAAAAATAAATGCCATTTTGCTATGCTATATTTTGAAAAAATACGGGAATATTTTGACGGCCTCTAGTGATGAGGTACACCCCCAAAGAAGACGTGGTGATCTTTATGAGAGATTTAAGTGCCAAAATTGGAGCAGACAATAACGGCTTCGAGGAAATAATGGGAAAGCAGGGAGTTGGAGAGTGAAACGAAAATGGGGAATTATTCTTGGAATTATCTTCTTCTTCTTCTTTATTGTAGGTTTGATAACCTGTGTTTCTTCACATTTCTGATAATTTTATGGCGAGTCTGCTGAGGATGTTATCCAGTTTTTCACCCATCGTTCTAGTGGTCTTCCTGGTCCTTTCTTTCCTAGAAGTTTCGAATTCTTCGCTATCCTTATCAATCTGTTATCGTCAGCTCTTTCTAAATGATCGTTCCATTCTTTGCGCCTTCTCTTCACAAATTTTCCTATATCGGCGATATTACACTGTTCTCTTAGTTTCGTATTCTGTCCATTTTAGTCTTTCCCACAATGGCCCTAAGCGTGTCCATCTCTGCAGTCCGTAAGAGTTGTTTTGTTTTTTTGTATCCGCTCTGGTTTCGGCCACATAGACTAATGTTGACTTAGCTATAGTTTTGTAGTATTTGTTACGCCAGGTTATATCTCTAAGAAAGCCTGATATTCTGGCCTCATTCCTAGATTGTCGTTTTACTTCTTCGTAGTTGTTTATATTACTTGTATGTCTACCCCTAGGTATTTCAAATTCATGACCTGCTCTATCATATATCCCTCTAACTCTAGCTGGCAGCGTATAGGATCCTTAGCGGTTGTCAGAGATTTTGGTTTTGTTTTTGATACAACCATATTATATTTTTTTATGTTGTCGATGTATAAGTGTTTGTAAATCGTCTTCTGTCTTTGCCATAAGTATTGCATCGTCCGCGTCACACAGTATTTATATTCTGGAGGCCCATTTGGTATCGTGGTAGATCTCTGTCGCTGTTGTTTAATTTGACCATTACTAAACTGAAGAGTACAGGATTCATGGAATCACCTTGTCGTATGCCGGAGTTACAATTTTCATCTTGTGTATATTCATTTTCTACTTTAATCTTTGTTTACACTTGAAAATTCATACCGTGCATAATCGTAAACATTCTGCTGGGTACTCCAAAATCTCTTAATATTGATAATACGTCACATAGCCTTGTGCGATCAAATACTGTTGCTCTTCATTTATGTGTATATATTGTTCCAGTTTTTTTAGAATGATTTTCGACAACAGCTTATGGGTCGAGTTTAACAGAGTTATGCCACGATAGTTATCAGGATCGCTTTTGTCTCCCTTCTTAAATATTAGTATTGTTACACTGACTTTCCATTCTTGCGGTATATTCCCAAACTTTAATATAAGATTGAATAGTTTTTCTTGTTCTTTAATCAGGTTTTCTCCTCCGTATTTTAAGTATTTATTTTTTATCTCATCCATATCTGGCGTTTTCCTGTTTTTTAGTGTTTTAAAGATCTCCTGATTCTGGCTATTTTTATACAGTTTTCGAAGTTCTTCTTCCATTGCTCGGTTTGAATTTTATTGATCTTTAGTTTATCACTTACTTCAGCTTTACTGTTCCTGAGCATTTTCCAAACCCTTTTCTGCGCGCCATATAAATCCCGTTCCATATTCTTTGTGAAGCTCTCCCAATAGTGTTCTTTTATTTGTTTTATTTTTGAATTAGTCAAGTTTCTCTCTCGTATGTAGTTTTCGTGATCTTGTGGGCTTTTGCTTGTCTTGTATTGTAGAAATGCTTTCTGTTTTTGTGCAGATATTTACTTCTGGAGTGAACCAAGGTGCTGTATTTCTGGTTGTTGACGTTTTTATTTGTCTTTTTCCTAAAGCTGCTTCGGTCGCTTTAATTATGTTGTTCTTTAGTTTTTCCCACGCCTCCTCCACGTTATCTTTTTCTTCGATTGGGTTATTAACGATTTGTTTGGAATTATGTGGAACTAAAAAAGGAGGAACGCGGTCTACCCACAAAAATTGTCACAAAGTAACATGGGTTTCACCAGACGGAAAAATGCAAAAACAGATCGACCATATATACATAGATCAAAAAGGCAGCACAAGACTACCAGACAAACGCAAGAGAAGAGGGGTAGATATAGGGTCAGACCATCATTTACTCACAGCCAAGATACGATTCAACTTTGGTAAAGAAAATAAACGATACCAAACAATGAAGCAACAAAACTACGACCACGACAAAATAAATGATAGTGAGACTAGACAAAAGTTAACACACCAACTAAATGAATTAAGCAAATAAATAAATTACAGTGAGCCAATACAGAAAATATGGGAAAAAGTTAAAACAGCTTTCAACATTGCGAGCAAGAAGGTAGTAGGAACGAAAATGAAGAAGAAAGAAAAGTGAATGAGTGAGGAAACCTTGAAGAAAATAGAAGACAGGAGGAAGTTGAAAGGATTAAATGCGCAAACAGCAAAAATGGAAAATGAAATACATGTGAAATACCGAGTAGTAGCCAAAGACACAAAGAAGAGCGTGAAGAAAGATAAACACCGATATATAGAAATGATGCCAGAAGAAGCTCAAAGGGCAGCGATAGCAGGAGATAACAAAACCTTATACGAGAAGATCAGTAAAATTAGCAACAAAAAATAACTAATGGCATTATAAAAGACAAAGAGAGCAAAGGGTTAACCACGGTTGAGAAACATCTGAAAAGATAGGCCAAACATTTCCAAGAAGTGCTAAATGTAAAGAGAGATAGAATAGAACAAATAAGGGAAATAGACAACTAGTGGAGGCAATAATACGCATGAAAAAAGGCAAAGCACCCGGGATCGACCAAATACCTAGCGAGATAGTAAAATAGTTCAAACAACGGCTAAAATACTTTTACCACTATTCACGAAAATTTGTCAAGAACAAAAGTTTCTGGAGGACTGGAAAACCGGCTGAATTGTCAAGGTACCAAAACAAGAGATCTAAAGAAATGTGACAACTGATGAGGAATAACGCTACTTAGTAAGGTATACAAACTATTCTGCAGAATATTACTAAGCAAAGTTGCAAATACACTAGATAGAGGATTAAGGAGTGTACAAAACCGATTCAGAAGAGGACGATCGTGTATAGACATGATAAACTCTTTAAGAATAATTATGGAGCAAATAAAGTAATACCAGTCAGCCTTATGTCTCTTGTTCATAAAGCCTTCGACTCTGTAGATAGAGAGTGTTACACAATAATTTAACTCAATCCACACTAATCGTACTAAAAGACAAAGTCGGGAAGAAAAAGTGAAGGGTTCGCCGGTTTTTGCAATAACACAGATCTTAAAATGTGTCGGAACAGATGGAGGTGTTCCTGTTACCCTCAAGCTGGCTCAATCGAGAAGCGGTGGTTTGAAAGCTCACTCAAAACCGACGGCACTTACCCTATACTTTTGCTTAAAATAATATTGCTCCAGGCGCCACTCACTTTAGGGGATAAAAAGCTCTCGTGACCGACCAAAGCGAGAAACGCCACGGAGCTATGCCAGAAATTCACCGGGTCGCTGCAAGCTGCCTCTTTGCCGTCGTTCACCAAGCTCCCACCAGATCTGCCGGTACAAACACAGGGTGGCCTTGAAATCCAATGGCTTACCTTAATGGCCACCCTCCTAAAAGGTGTTCAGGCTTGTTCAGTAAAAACACATGTTCTAGCTTCACATTTGACTACAGTCGGCCTTCGTCAGTACGGGTTGAAGACCCCAGATTTTAAAAGTACATCAAATAAATAGGTTAACTTTGGCAAAATTGGTATTTAATGAATCAAACACACACAAACAAAGCCACAAGTCGGCCATAAAAAAATTTTACACTTTAACTGAAAAGTTATCGGGATCCCAACAAAAAGAAGTTATTTTACCCACTAAATTACAATACAAACAATGGTTATTCAAAGAAAATTAACCGGGAGATTTTCTCGCCGGTACATAAGTAATGAAACAACATAAATTCGCAGGCGCAGAGTTCCATAGCATGCGACACACACTGTATATATTTTCGCAGCACTCCCGCTTGATGAAGGAAAAATACAAGTTTTACATTTACCTTATTAGCCAGATCACATACTGTTTAGGGGATGGCAGGTGACGGAGCCGGACCTGATGAGGCTTAGCGGCGAATAGAAGCAGCAATTACAGCACCCACAGCTTAGAAAGGGGTTGTTGAGGGCTTGGCCGGAACCAGGCAGTGACTACAGAAAGTGAAAGGAGGCGAAGATAGCGTCCAGCAGCGAGCGGAAGACACCAAGTAGGGCTCGACGTCAGATAGGATTTGCAAAATGCAGAACTTTTCTCACTTAGCAGGAGAAATCACTAAGGCTTTGGGAAAGCGTCTTCAACTAAATGTGCAACTAGGAAAAATAACTTCTCCACAGAAGTAACCAAAAAGAATACGTCCCGCCTATAAATCCGTCGGCATAACACATCACACACACGCTTGCTGCACGAACTTTAAATCTTTTTAACGATATTGCTCCTATCAGAGCTGGAGCAGAACTAACTTTTTAAAAATCTAATTTCCGGGCGAAGACCACCAAATTCGTTTCCCGTCCCCGGGAAAGCATCTCTTTTTTGCAGCAACAGACTGAACTTTCCGTTTCACTATAGCACAACTAAATAAAAATGTTACGAAACAAGGAAGCAATTCGAACTTGGTTACTGCGAACGCTGCAGGTTGAAACAAAGGGCATGGAAAATTCTGGAACAATAAAAGACTGCGGCATCAGTCCCACGAGGCTTGGGGTATCGAATTACCAAAGTGACTCCCAGGAAGGACAAGCGTTAAGTTATTGGAAAGTACCGTTAAGTTTAAAAACCTACTTCCATAGTTACTTGGAATAATGGGGTTGTTCAGAATTTATTTCCCTCAGTGGGATTCTACAAGACGACGCTCATTAGTTCCACGAATTCTTGTCCCCTTGACGCTGACGTGTCGAAACAAATAAAACAATTAGTGCGTTGCACGGAAGTGCTTACGGGGAATTCCGTAGGTCGCAAACATTTTAAAGTTCGCCCAAATACATTCGATTGTAAGCTCCAGGCCCAGGGCCATATTTAGTAAAATTTGGTAAAATAAAAAAAGCCAAAAATGACATAACAAGAGTGCATATGGAAAATACTAAGAAACAGAGACATACCAAAGAAACTAATAAATTTAATTAAAGAAGGTTCTAATGGATACAAATGCCAAGTTAAACATGGAGCAAAACTATCAGAAGAATTCGAGACCCAGACAGGAGTTAAGCAAGGATGTTTATTGTCGCTACTATTTTTCTCGATTGTATTAGATGTAGTGACGAGAAACGCAACCAACGACAAAAAAAGAGGCATACAGTGGACGGTTATGGAAAGTTTAGAAGACCTAGACTTCACGGATGATATATGCCTGCTAGCACATAGGGAAAGTCACATGCAAGAGAAAGTGAACCTACTCGTGAGCGAACCCAGAAAAGTAGAATGCAAAATCAACGGAAGGAAAACCAACTCGTTAAATCTAAACATAGAAAAGGAGAAGGCTACAAAAGTGGGAGAGAAAAATATGGAGATAATAAAGAAATTCGCATACCTGGGGAGCATGCTAGCAGCAGAAAATGGACTACAAAAAGACGTGAAAACTAAAATAGGAAAGGCCCGAAATGTATTCCTGAGACTCACCAAAATATGGTGATCAAAGAGGATCACGACGCGCGCAAAAACCAACGTATTCAAGTCAATGGTCATACCTGTTCTTCTATGCGGATCCGAAACATGGACCATAACGGAGGTTATTAGAAGAAAACTACAGGTATTTATTAAGAGATGCCTAAGAATCATACTGGTGATATACCGGTAAAAGACTATCACAAATGAGGAACTGTTGGGGAAAATGGAAGAAGAAGACGTAGACACAAATCAAATGAAATAAACTGGGGTGGATGGTACATACTCTAAGAAAAGAAAAAGAAGGTATTTCGAGGAGGGCACTACAATGGAATCTGCAGGGAGGAAGAAAAAGAGAACGCTCAAAATAGACATGGCAGAGAAGTGTGCAACGGGAAACAAATATGTCCAAGACAGACAACAGTGGAAACAATTTACGAACCCTCTATGGCTCGAAAGGGAATAATGGGACATATATTATTATTATTATTGGTACTTTTACTGAGAGATATTTAATGTAAAAAATTAAATTGATATATAAAATTGCAGAAACGCTAGCCACAGAAAGTATCTAAACTTTACTAAAATCTGCCAACTACTTATTTACTTATTGTAGTAAGTTAACATTTGAATACTTGTTTTTTAAATAATAGGAGCACTTCTAAAGGTTAAAAAATCCAAACTTTGCCATCGTCTAGCAGTATATATAAATAATAACTGTGTCAAAATTGAAAGAGCAATATTGCTGACAGCGGAAGATACGTCCAGTACATTTGGTCATTTCAATAATTAACAGCCCAAAACTGTTTCTTGTGAAATTGTGCAACATAAGAAGAGAATAGGCAAATGGAAATTACCAAAAATAACAAAATAATCAAGTAACAACATTCTTAATGTACTTGCTGTTACTAGATACCATGTTCTGAATATAACATTGCTGTGATTTTCCATACAAAGTCAACAGCCTACTAAATTTGTCCAAATAACTAAGTTTCTTAATTCTTTGTCTGATTATAAACACCATTAAAAATTTACTATAAATTTTATTTTTGAAGAAATTAAGTTATTACTTTCATATTAACTTTATTTATTTGAGTTTGTCAATACGTGTTAATTTTCGGATTTCTTTCGAACTTGTAGGCTTATAGAGCTATTTGGGTACCGTTCTTTAATATAAATGTGTTAATGGATTTTGCTTGCAACATTAACTTTAATAATCCGTAATTCTGAAATGAATTTTATTGACAAGAGATTATTTATTTGCAGAGATCGAAATACAAACCTGTTAGGTATCTATGCAAGAGTAAAACTGTTAAATGCCTTTTACCTACAAGTCATGGCCACTCTTGATAGTTTTACATACACACATACTTTTACATTCACGGTCTATTTGAAATTAATTTAGCAGTCCATTGAAAATCTTTATTTGCTAAAGTAAATATTATTTCTATTTTGTATACCTTAAAAACTTCAAAATGACAGCTCCTATAAAACTTATACTTCACTCTTATAAAAATTACAGATGAAAGATAGAAATACACCAACTTTAATTTATGTTTTAAAGAAATCGCCAAGCAATCTTTACAAAAGGGCATACACACGGAAGAGCAAATTCTATATACCCCAAAAAGCAAAAACTGTTGCTTCTAACCCAGCAGATGTAGGTTTTTCCACTTGCGAGAAACATGCTCAAGAAAGTTAATTTATAACCTTGGACATTTAGTTGTGTAAAATGACGAGTGTTGCTTCAAATGACCTTCTGCTTCAGGTTTTTAGCTGGCATTTTGTTCAGTGTTAGATTTTAAGCACGAAATCATGGTGTTGTTACAATGTCTGTGTTTTGTATCGGTTATTGCAACCACTTACGAACAGCTTTCTGGTAAGATAGTTCTTAAACGTTGAATGTAATACATTTATTGGTTAAGTGTTGAACTAATGCAATTGTAATCCCCGAGGGCGGTTATTTTTTGCTCCTACTTCTATTACGCCGTAGCTAAAATTAGTTTATTCCCACATAACATGCGCGTTACTTCAGCATATTTGCATATTCGCATTTGCATCAGTTTTAGAACGTTTATAATTGGTTTGTTGTTTATAATAACTATTTATAGAAATACATACTCAGCTATTATTTTTTGAAGTGCAATTCATATTTTTGATATTTTGCCGCACTAAATCATAAAAATATTGTACAAACATGGGTGTATTCAGAGAGTGGAAGGGACCAGGCCCTCCTAAATTTCGAATAGTCAAAGCGACTACAGGAGCCAACACAATCTTCCTCGCCACAAAAATGCCCGAATGATCTTAATAATGCAGCCTTTCCTATGAGTACTATTGAAAGGTCTTTTAGTACCTTCAAACATGGTTGAGATGTACTGCTTAAACGGACTATACTTAACAGCTGGCCACACACGCAAAGATCGATCTCTACCGGTAAGTTAAAACCGCCACGGGCCAAATCATGGTCGTCCACTAACGCACAGTTCCAAAAATCCGCGGGCCAATCTGTGGAGTTTATCCGTCCAGGCTAAACTGTAGGTTAGTAGACAAAAACTGCAGATATATTTGCAGATCGAACCAAAAACATGGTCTGTTGCTTTCCCGAACGGTTCACTGTTGGATTTGCACGTTTTTTAAGCCTTTTGTAGATCATACAGTAGGTACTTAGTTGGTGCAGAACAAATAAAATGTTTAAAAAGAAAAAGAAACTTGTTGTGCTTTAATTTACATAAATATGGAACAAAGTAATACACAAAAGCGTCGTTCTAAACGAGTGAAAAGTTATTTGCTTAGCAAAAAAGAACTAAGCCATCTTCTGAAAGAAGTGAGGGACAATGATCCAGTGGACTT
This sequence comes from Agriotes lineatus, assembly GCA_940337035.1. NCBI lineage: Eukaryota > Metazoa > Arthropoda > Insecta > Coleoptera > Elateridae > Agriotes > Agriotes lineatus. The sequence continues at coordinate 81,114 of CALNHX010003678.1, forward strand.
TCGTAACTATTTGAGAATGGATATAGAAACTTATGACCGTTTATTAAATTTAGTGGAAGAACGTCTCGTAAAACAAAACTCTGTAATGCGAGAAGCAATAAATCCTCAATAACGCTGAATGGCTACTCTTTGTTTTCTCGCTAGGGGAAGGTCATATAAAGATTTACAATTTTCAGTAGGAATTCCTGCACAGGCACTGAGGTATTTAATACCAGAAAATGTGCTGTGGTATTTGATGTCTTGAAGGCATATTATATGAAGGTAAAAAATCATGTTCTTATAATTTTAGGTAAAAATATTTTCAAACAAAAAAGTGCAAAATACAAACTACTTATAATAATAAAAAAGATTATGATTAAACTTACTAAATAAAAAAAGGATAAATAAAATTACAATATGAAAAGACAAGATGATAAAGTTTTCAAATTAATACGACCCTCTTTGCACATTTTGCCCTATATGCTTAGGGTTGCCATACGTCCCGATTTTTCGAGATTGTATCGATTTAGAGCTAGTTGTCCCGCAATGAAATGCTGCCCCAAAGTGTTTCAATTTTTCAAGAAAATTTAACGCTTTACCGATTTCGAACGATTTCTGCCAATTCTGGTTCAATAACTCAAATGCAATTTACAACTAATTGTTTAACAAAGATTTTGTATCCAATATCTATCTATTTTGAAATTTGGGTTCCAACGGCTTTGCTTAAATACGCGATTTATGGGTTTATGCGAGCAACACATTTCCAAAAAATATGATTGATTCAAGAATCCAAATGAAACTACTGCTGCTGCAGCAGAAACAGATGCAAATGTGAATCAATGGTAGAAGTACCATCTAATATATTAATAACTACATATTGTGCAATTAAAATTTTTATTAGAGCGTCGTATTAGTGTTCCCGTTAAATTTATCTTATTATTAGACAGGATTCTGACAAGGATCGTCCGCGATCGCTTGGCCAACATTTGAAAGCGTCGGTCGGCATTCGGCATCTATGATGCGTTACGTATAACGAATCATGATACGATATACGAGCAGTCGGAGCAGGTGCGTGTAACGCTGACACGCTTATATTTCAAGCAATAGTGTCTACAAATATTCGATGAAGAAGCGACGCCGCAAAATTTGAAAATTAAGCTGATACATTTTGCAGAAAATTGGATAATTTTAAAAACAAGTTTGGTGGACATAGAGGCCGTTTCCGATCAAGTTGGTAATTCTGAAGATGAAGATGATTCCGATTCTGACGTAAAAGACAAAGATCCCGAAAATACTCGTAACAAGGAAATTTCGGTTCAAAAAATGCCACTCGAAAACATCGTTATGTTGAAACTGCGTGATTTGCTGCTTTATTATATTAGACAAATACTAGCAACCAGTGAGACAAATGTCTCATTTAATAAGTTTTTTCTCTATCTCTTACGGTTTGGCTGCTGAAACAGCGTCCCGGACACACAAAACAGCGTCCCAGACAAGCCTATTATATATATGGATGGATAGCCTCCTCACGACAGCATATTCGCTAATAGACCTTGCCTATAAATATTTAGCAACGCAATCTGTAAGGCAAGCGCCTGCGTTACATTAAAATATGCTTCAAACAACTTTGAGCCAAAATCTGCTTTCAAGGTTCAAGCTTCCTGCTTATGATTATCGACCAAGACGTTTTAGAAAACATCGATCAAGACGACATCATAGATTGCGTAGCAAACCGCTCGAAGCTACTTAAAAATCAATTGTTATTTTAAGAATTTTTTCGACAAATAGTTATTTGTTTCATTAGTACACAAAATGCATGATTTCGGGACAAGTAAGACAGTCTCAAAACGTATTTTTTGTGCTAATGAAACAAACTATTTTTTCTCCAAATACTCGTAAATTCTGTAATGTGACTTATTATTTAGAATCGCCTCGCCTGTACATATTGCAGGTGAATGTTGTTGGTGTCAACATGAAGCTCTCGTCAAGGGCGAACTTTCTGGAGAGGTTCTGGAACTGTAAAATTCGACGGGGCGAAAATACGGGGGTTAAAACGACTTTTTTGACACGAAAGCTTTCGGTGGTGTTACATCGCATATTTTTTGAAAGATCTAAAAGCAATTTGGAGCTAGTTGGAAAGAGGATGTACCAACGCTCATTGTACTGGCTGGTCTTTGGGGTCTGCAATGCACGGGGCCGAAGTTACAAGGATATGAAGCTGAGGTGCATTTGTAGTAAATTGGATGTTCGCATAAATAGGGGGAAAGAAATAAATGTCGAATTTTGTTTTTGCCAGTATGTGGAAGAATTTGTGGGGTTTTAAGACTTTTGCGGGTCAGGTGGATTTGGGGGTTGTAAAATGGGAAAACCCGATATAATTATCAGAAAAACCTTAAAATTAATATTTGTGTGACATTCGCTGTTTGGAAACGTTTTACTGATTGATTGTATTTTTAGGCGAATGCTGGATGTGGGGCTTTTGCAACCCAGGTGGATTTGGGGGTTGCAAAATGGGGAAAATGTTATAATTATCAGAAAGATTTTAAAATTAATATTTGTGTGAAATGCGCTATTTGGAGACTTTCTACTGGTCGCTTTAATTTTTTTAGGGAGTTTGAGAGGGGGAATTTGGCGGTCCAGGTGGATTTGGGGGTTACAAAATGGGGAAAATCGTTATAATTATCTTCTTCTTCTTCTTAGTCTGTTTGACCTCATTGCCGTTTCCGTTGTCGAGGTTCGATAATTATCAGTAAACCTTTAAAATTAATATTTGCGTGAAATGATCTGTTTGGAGACCTTCTACTAGTGTTTTTTTTTTAAATTCGGAACGTGGGAATTTTGGGGTCCAAGTGTATTTGGGGGTTGCAAAATGGGGAAAACGTTATAATTATCAGAAAAACCTTAACATGCATATTTTTGTGAAATTTGCTGTTTGGAGATTTTCTCCTGGTCAATTGTATTTTTGGGTTGCAAAATGGGGAAAACGTTGTAATTATCAGAAAAACAACATTTGTGTGAAATTCGTTGTTTGGAGGTTTTCTCCTGGTCGATTGTATTTTTGAAGAGAATTCGGGACGTGGGCATTTTGTGGCCCAGGCGGATTTGGGTGCTGCAAAATGGGAAAAACGTTATAATTATAAGAAAAACTTTAAAATTAATATTTGTGTTATATTCGCTGTTTGAAAGATTTCTACTGGTCGATTTTATTTATAAGAGAATTCGGAATGTGGGAATTTTGAGGCCCACGTGGATTTGGCGGTTGCGAAACGGGAAAAACGATATAATTATCAGAAAAACCTTAAAATCAATATTTGAGTGAAATTCGTTGTTTGGGGCCTTCTACGGGTCGATATTCGGGGTGTGGGAGTTTTGCGGCCCATTTGGATTTGGGGGAAACAAAATTGGGAAAACGTTAGAATTATAAGGAAACCCTTAAAATCAATAGTTGTGTGAAATTCGCTGTTTGGAGATTTTCTACTGGTCGATTGTCTTTTTTATGAGAGTCGGTGATGCAGTTGTGAGGGGGGGGGCAGAATTACCTTATTTTCTCATTTTTTAAATAAAGAAAATGTGCATTTTTTTATTTTGGCCTTTTGTGAATTTGGAAATTTGCAAGTAAATAGTAAATAGCGTGTCGGATTGAATTTTATTTTAACATGAATAATATTACGTGGGTTAAGGTAATTTTTTTTTTTTTTTTTTTAAATTAGTTGAAGCCAGATCAGCGTATTCTCGCTATACATGGCTATTTGGTGAGGTATTATGTTTATCAGATGCTGACTAATGGCCCAAGCCTCACTATCACCTTTCGTTTATTTTTTGTTTCCACTTATTTTATTTCACTGTTGCACTGACTATTTTCCTAAATTATTCACTTTCACTTGATGACAAATACATATCCTGTGGCAGTTTGCGTTTAAGTCTGGTGTGAATACGCCTAACTCCAGTAGTGTAAATTCTTGCACTTGAGCACTCTGCTATGTTACCGAAATACGTTTTCGTTGTATTCTTGATGAAAGTTTCAATGGTTGGTATACCTGCTTCTCGGTGTATTTGTGAATTCCGTATGAACCAGGGGGCATTAAAAGTTATGCGCAGTACTTTATTTTGAAACCGCTGAAGTTTGTTAATTTGTGAGTTTGACGCTGCTCCCCATACTTGACAGGCGTAGGTAATAATTGGTCTAAGAATAGATTGATAAATCAATATTCCACATTCTTGCTTAAGTGAAGATTTACGATTAATTATTGGGTACATCATCGCAAGTCTTGTATAACCTTGGTTAAGCTTTTTGTTGATATGGAATGCCCACGTAAGTTTCTTGTCGAGGTAAACCCCCAAGTACTTGATGGCGCCGTCTGTAGGATTCCAATCTATATCATGGTGTTCTATGACGATGTTTGGAGGTGTTACTGGCCTACGAAGGGTGAAAACCTTAGCCTCGCATTTACTAGCATTGAGGTTGATGCACCATTTGTTGAACCAGGAAATTATTATGTTCGTACTGTGTTGCAACCGTTGCGTTGCCCTAAGTATATCATAGTCTTGAGACAGTAGCACTGTGTCGTCAGCGTACATGGCTACAGTTGAGTTGGTTGGCTCTGGTAGATCGTGAACGAACATATTGAACAGTGTAGGGCCTAATATAGAGCCTTGTGGAACTCCAGCACTAATAGGTTTAACTGAGGAAAGGGAAGAATTTATCCTTACTGCAAATGAACGCATTGTCAGAAAAGATTTGATAATGCATAAAAGATAGTGAGGAGTGTTAACTTTCAGCATTTTGTAGAGTAAAGCATCGGTCCAAACTCTATCGAAAGCTTGTGCGACATCAAGAAAGAGTGCTACGACATGCTGTTTATTTTCAAAGCTGTTTTCGATAAGTTCCGAGATGCGAGATAGTTGGTGAATCGTAGAGTGTTTCTTGCGAAAACCATATTGAAATGTAGGAATAATATTGTGTTTCAATAAAAATGTCGAAAGGCGATCAGAGATGATTTTTTCGAACAATTTGGAGATTGTGGGAAGAAGACTTATTGGACGGTAGTTAGCTGGATTTTTATGGTCTTTTCCGGGCTTTGGAAATAGCAGCACGTGAGCATGTTTCCAAGTTGTTGGGAAATATCCTGTTCGTAGACAGGCGTTGAAAATTATAGTTAAAAAAGTGATGGCTTTAGCAGGAAAGTTTTTGATGACTATATTAGGAATGAGGTCGTGTCCAGGTGATTTTTTAGTTGGGAGCTTTTTGATAAATGACTGTATTTCGGCAGGTGAAGTAGGAACAATTAACCCGGGATTCTTTGGAAAGTTATTATCCAGTTCTGCAGAGACTTCTTGCGCAAATTCTTTATTGTCATCGGCAATTCGCGTCGTAAATGTGCATTCCAAATGTGTAGCAAAAACATCACACTTTTCTTGATCTGATGCGTATACTTCATTGTTCATTTTAATTGTAGAAATCTGGGGTGGTTGCTTCAGTATTCTTTTTGTAGCTTGCCACATTGAAGGATCTCTTGGTTGTAATTCAGAGATGTATTGTCTATACTTATCAATTCTGTAGTTTTCCAATGCAAACTTAATACTACGCGTCGAGCGGTTCAGTTGCGTTTTAATTAAAGGGTCTCTTGTTCTTAGCCAGATGCGTCTTAATCTATTTTTATTTTTAATAAGTATTGATATGTGAGCGGGTGTGTTTCCGTAGTTCGTTTTGCGTTTATTCTGAATGGTAGTGGCTTGAGTTACAGCCACGGATATAGCTGAATTTAGTTTTACTATTTCAGTATCAATATCTTCAGTCGATTCAATTGAGACAGGGCATACTATAGTTTTCTTTAATACCTCTTGAAACTCGGTCCAGTCTACATAGCCATGAATTAATCTTGGTAAGGCGTGTTTAGCTACGGGAGTGCTATGAAATGTGATTAAGATGGGAAGGTGATCCGATTCAAGCTCTGTTAGTACGGTTTGTGTTATAGGCGCTGAAAAGTCTTTGAACAAACATATATCCAATATATCAGGTTGATGGTCTCTTCTATATGGATAGTGGGTTGGTTCAGTGGGCGCTGACAATTGAATAGCGTGATTTGAAATAAAGCTCTGCAGTCTATTTCCGCTTGGGTTGCTGGTTCTACAACCCCAGAGAGTATTTTTTGAATTGTAATCACCAACAGCTAATGTTGGGGTATCAGAGGTAAAGAGAGTTGCGATATCTTCTTCCAGTAGTCGTTTATTTGGTGGTTTATAAACTGCAATAACCTTTACATTTCTATTGTTTTTAAGTTCTAAATTAACAGCAACTGCTTCGAGGTTAATTAGTCTTCCGATGTCATATGAATGTGCGGAGAAGGTGCGCTTAATAATTATAGCAACGCCTCCTGATGCAAAATGCGTTTCACGATCCTGCCGATAAATATCGTATTGTGGTATTTTTAGCGTTTCGCCGTTTGCTAAATGCGTTTCGGTGACTATTAATATGTCTATATTGTGCCTTGCTAGAAAGGCGATAATAAGTGATCTTTGTTTTAATAAACCATCGGCATTAAAGTTTGCGATGATTAGATGAGATAGAATGTGTGGTGATTTATTTGCCATTGAAAAGAGAGGGAATCAATGAGAAGATAAATGATTTTATTTGATCATGAAAAGGCGTTAATATTTTCCAAATTGATTGAATTAGGTCAGTGATAGACAACGGTTGTGGAGAGTTATGAAAAGTTTGTTGAGCATTGCTGGAAGGTGTTTGGGTCATACTCTGGGTGACATGGGCGTAACTAGTACCTGGGGTTACAAAGTTATATATATTTGGTTTTTGTGCTGTGGGTTTTTGTTGTGTGGGTTTTTGTTGTGTGGGTGTCGTTTTCTTATTGAGATTTATGTAGTAGCTGCATCCCCGGTAATTTGCAGGATGTTCGCCACCGCAGTTTACACATTGTGGTTTTTGTGCTCGTGTTTTAGTGCATTGCGAATAGTGGTGCATACCAGTGCATTTAACGCATCTTGCCTGTAGGTGGCAGTAATTTTTTGTGTGGCCCACACGTTGACAATTAGTGCACTGGGGAGTATCTACACTATTGCGTCTAGGTTCAACTCGTATTATGCAGTGGTTCAATTTAGTAAGTTGAAAAATTTCTCTTGCTTTTTCGGTTTTTGTAAGTTCAATGGCGCAGATTGGTATAGGTTGTTTATTTTTCAACAGTCTGGTTACTCGCAAAACGGGAAGTTGTTTCAAAGAAAGCTCGTCTAATACTTCTTTGTCTGTGATGGAAATAGGGATATTTCTAATTATCACCGATAAATTTGCTTTTTCCGGATTGCGGAAAGTATAGTAGGATATTTTATTTTTATTATCGTCATAATATTTAGTGAGCAGACGATAATCGTCGGCATCGGTTAAATTAACTCGTAGTTGGGATCCATGGTGCGCTGTTGTAAACTCTTTTTTTACTACTGATTTGATATCTGAAATTATCATTTGGTAATTGTTAGCATCTTGCAAAAATATTGGTGGTACTTTGCGAGTCGCGGTTACTATATTTGACGTGTCTACAGTGTCACTTGCTGGGTCAATTTGCGCCGGGAGATAATATTTATTTTGGCTTAAAAGTTCTGCATTGTCGAATGAGTACTTTTTGCTTTGATTCTCCGAAGGTGGAGAGGTGATAGGCCGTTTATTTTGGTTTGTTTTATCTTGGATAGCGATTGCATCGCCTTCCATTGGGGTATCTTCTGGATTGGTATTACTTGTGTATATAAGTGTCGGATTTCTGAGGTAACTATGAGACATAATAAAAGTTGCGACTTGGCGTAGCCGAAGCTAGCCGTAGAAGTAATTTTTAAACGCTTCTTTTATAATTTGATAGTTGGTGAATGTGGATTAATAAATAGATAAGAGGGCAAACCCAGTTCTTGTAGTTGAAGATTACACTAAAGTTTATACTATATCGCCCGCGTTCACTTCTGCAGCGTGAAAACACAACCTCTTGCGAGCACGGTCCGATCTAAACTATAATAATAATATTACGTGGGTTAAGGTAATTGCCACGCTGCACTTGTTCGCAGAATGGTAGTGGCCACTGGCAGGGTTGGGATGTTAGTGTCAGCTGTTTGTACTAAAACTTAATGCGCTATTGTAATAGAAAAAATTTATGGGTATTTTAAAAATATAAATGCGATGCATATGTGTATATACGGAAAATGCAAAGTTACTTAGTTTATACAATGTAAAAGCTCCCAATACAACAAATCCGTTTAAAAAATAGTTATTGAAAAATTAACACCAGATTAAGGATTCATATCGATTAAACAACTCATAGGTCTAATCACATCTAATTCCTTTTTCACATTGCCCTGTTCTTTCTATTAAAAGCATCTACGCTCCAGTTCTTATATTTGTTATCAAAGCACGTTTCAGGAGTAAGCAAAATAAACTATGAATAGTAATAATATGTGGAGCCGCCGATCGGAAGGCTTGCAATTCTCAGAACTCCTTTAAAACAGCTAATAAATGTAATAATAAGAATGACTGCTATAAGCAATACATCTTTTAAAGTTATATAAAAATAAATGAATTCAACATCTTTATCTAATTACAAATTGAAGTATACGAGATGAGGAAAATGTTCAAAACTGTAGTACGTATTATCTATAATAATACAGATGTGAACAGTTTTAAATCTTTTTTTTATTTCTATCCCTTGTAATATTTCTTCTCTTCTTCTTCAAGTGCCTATCCTCTGAGGATGTTCGCTATTACTCTGGCCCATTTAATCTTATTCACGGCTGTTCTAAACAGTATTATGGTAGTCAGTCCGGGCCACTGTCTGAGATTACGCAGCCATGATATACGGCGTCGTCCCGGGCCTCTTCGACCTTCTATCTTATCCTGTACAATTAGTTGGAGTAAGCGGTACTTCTCACTCCTCATAACATGCCCAAAATATTCCATCTTTCTCCGTTTAACTGTTGTTAGAACTTCTTTGCTTTTATCAAGACGTTGTAATACGGTGTTGTTTGATGTGTGATGTGTCCTCCCTGACGGACCCCTCTTTTCACGTAAAATTTTTCCACTCGAACTATTGCTTTTTGTTCCATGTACAGTTTAGATATTACACGAAGATCTTTGTTGTCTATACCACTGCTCTGCAAGACCTCGACAATTTTAGCATTTTGAACGTTGTCGAAAGCTTTCTCAAAGCCTATGAAGCACGTGAAGCTATCGCAGTTGACATCTCGTGCTCTCTGGATAAGTGCCTGAATGCTAAACATCTCTTCTCCTGTCCCAAACTTGTTTCTGAACCCTAATTGGGTTGTACTAGTATTTTCTTCGAGCTTTGTGTAAATACGTGTGTGAATGATGTTAAGGAAAATTTTAAGGGCATGAGTCATCAAATTGATTATTCTGTGATCCGAGCACTTATTGGCGTTTGCTTTTTTTGCAGTGGTATAAAGATCGAGGCTAGCCAGTCCTTTGGTAATTGTCCGCTGTCATAAATTTTGTTAAACAACTCCTTCAAAACCTGCATTTGGTCGTATTCTAGCAGTTTTAAGATTTCTCCGTGTAGTTGGTCTGGTCCGACTGCTGTGTTGTTCTTGAGTCGTTTGATTGCCATATAAACTTCGTTTGTGATAATTTCTGGACCGGCGTAGTTTGAAAATAAGAGTTCCGTTCTATTTTCATCTTCAAATAGATCTTGGATGTATTCCTTCCACCTTTGTAATTTCTTGCCAGTTTCTGTGATTGGTTGGTTATTGTGGTCGAATATTGCATTCTTGTTCTGCGTTCTCATAATTCCTGACATTTCTTTAATTTTTTTTGTGAAGGTGGAATACATCATGTTTTGCGTCTAGACTCTCAATCTCGATGCATTTCTCCTGCAGCCACATTTCCTTCGCCTCTTTAAATTTTCTTATTACTTTTTTCACATGCTTAGAAATAACTCTTAAAACTTTTTTACATCATTTTTTCGGTACTATAAAGTCGCTTTATAAAGATTTTCAACGAAATTGTGCGTTTTTATTCAAATTTAGGTTTCTTTGGGGATCAACACATACGTCTTTTCGTAATTTTTGCGTATTTTTATTCAAATTTATTTTCATTGGTCGTCAACACAGACTTATTTTCGTAAAAATTTACTATTTTTTCAATGAAAGTTGTATAAAAATATTGTTTTTTGTCGTTTTTGCAGAATTTAATGTGACAAGATGCCGATTTTGATAAATTTTCTACGTATTTTCGTAATTTTGCGTGCTTTTATTCAAATTTATTTTAATTTGTCGCCAACACATACGTCTTTTCGTAAATTTTTTACAAGAAAAAATGGTTTGACTTATATTTTTACAAGTATCCCTTGTCTTATTTGCAAACGATATTGAAAAGCTATTTTTTTCAACGAAATTGTCTGTTTTTATTCAAATTTATGGGGGACAACCATTCTTATACAATAAGACTCGGATATCTTCGGAACACGGTAGCTGAAAGCAACGCACCACCCTTTCTTACCTATATGAGTAAGAAAAAGATAGCCATACAAAAAATTATATTAGTAGGCATGTTTAGCTGACAAATGTCATAATTAAAATTAGTCAAGCCTTCTCCAATACTTGCTACTATGTTTATCTCTTTCTTTACGTATATCTTCTTGTTCATGTTATCTTATTGCTGATATATATAATTGTGACCGACAGGCAACGACGTGTTAGGCCATTTGAGGATGACGAAATAGAAAGTTCTGCAGAGTCGGTGATATCATAGCAAATTCCATTGCGAATAATTACGCATTTTATGTTTACCTCTTTCTTATTCAAGCAATACGTATTATCAGTATTTCAGGAATATACTAAAATAAAATTTGTAATTCGTTTTATATTACGATCTGCCTTTAGCTCTTATCGCCCATTTAATTTTTAAACTAGCTGTTGTAATTTATAAGCGGCTAAAACTCAGTCGAAAATAACATTTAAAATTTATTTATAATATGAATATGGAAGTGTAATGTCAGAACAGCTAAGTGGTACAATGTTCAAACCTTTAAAACCAAACAAAACAGAGGCACCGACCTGTTTTAAAAAGGGAACTTAGACGGAAATTTTCAATAGTAGGTAGGGACAATGAGGATCTCGTTAATCCAGCCATATAGCAGACACAAATTATAAAATAATTGATAAGCTGTTACAAATCTAATTTTTTTTAAAATTGCATCTACCTTTAATCACATCAAGCTGCACATTTCAGTTCTTAAAATTTAAATTTTTGAAAAAATAAGTTGTTTAAAATTCGAGCGGCGTGACGTTTTGTTCAAACCCTTTAAATCCCGTAGCGCTCCGTGGTCTAGCGGCATCGATCGATGTGAGCCCAATGTGTATGCAAACGTAGAGGGTTCAAATCCAAGTCCGCCAGAGATTTTTTAAAAATTAAACATTCATCCTGTGACTGCAAGAGAAAGACAACCAGATCAGAAGAAAGAGAGAGATAAATCTACCAAAACAGGGACTTAGAAAAAAAAATCTGAACAAATTTGAAATTCAAATATTCGCGCGAAATTAAAATGGCCTCCATGCATGAGAGAGAGAGAGAGAGCAGCTTCGATGAGGGAGACGGAAGATTTAGCAGTTTGAAATTCAAATATTTTCGCTAGAAGTGCGCGCGCAGAAAACAAAGATGGCCGACACCCCGGGAAGTTTAAAATCAAAAAATTGAACTTAGAAAAAAAATCTGAAAATTTAAATTCAAATATTCGCGCCAGAAAACCAAGATGGCCGACACCCGGGAGATTTAAATTCAAAAAATTGAACTTAGAAAAAATCTGAAAAATTTCCTATAGTAAGTAGGGTTAATGGAACTCTGGTTAATCCATTCATGCGCGCCTCCGCGTAATTCCGGAAGCAAATTAAAAATGGCCGCGCGTAATTTAATCGGAAGCTAATGCGTAATTTAATCAGTAGCACATATGTAAATTACATATCAAACTTCATATGTGATTAATTAGATCAAACCGCGAAATTAATTAGATCAAACCGCGAAATTAAAACCGCGAAATCCGCGAATAAATCCGCGAATTAAACCGCGAATCCGCGAATCAATTAAAAGTGGTGGGGGATAAGTGGCTCCTTTCTACTTCGTAGCGCAAAGTACTTTCTAAATAAAGCAATATTAAGATCATCATTCTCCGTTAACAATAATAAAACGTCGAGGTTTGTGTGTTTTTGAATCAGGAATTTTAACAACTAAAATGTCGTCTTTGTCAGCAATGTCATTAATATACATTTTCATTAGCTCCTCACACCTCTGCTAGAACGAATACTATCACCACCTTCAATAAAAATCAGTAAATTAAATGTAATTAATTTGTAAAGATTTTATTTACCTTCATCATCAGGAAGTTCTCTAAGAAACTGCACAATTTCTTCTCGCAAAAATGTCTTTAATTTTTTGCTTGATATCACGGATTTCCTCTTTAAATATGCAGTTAACTTGGAAAACTTTTTAATATCAACAATTTTTGCTTCAGTATCAAGGTGGATTTTAATATAAAGTAAATACTCCACAAACTAGAGGGTTTATAATTATTCGTCTTTTCTGCGAAATAAATGAGTAGAACATCTTCTGTAACTATTGTGTCTTTTTTACAATTGCAACCAATCTTCATATATTGAGTACACATTCTGATATCTGTCTTTAGATTTGATTGGTAGTAAATCTTCCATTGCAGCATTGGCAGCTGCACTTATATTCGATGAAATCTAATATTTTACATCACCATTTTCTCCAAAAACACTCATATTTAGCACACCGTTATTAACTGTGTATTAACAATCAGGTGGCATAGACACATAATGAGAAGAGAAAAAAACAACTCAGAGAAAATTTCAACAGAATGGATGTTAGAGTCAAGAGCGTGTTACGGTATTAAAAGAACTTTACGACACCCACCCAAGGTGAGCATCGCACCACGGAATCAGTCCTGAAAAACTGGCACACTTGCCCTGAGATCGGCTAAAAATAGGCTAAAGGCCACGGCTGGGACGCTCAGGGAGTCGGGCGTGAGTCACACGATACGTTCTGGGCAAGCGTGTTGCGGCATATCTATATATAGGGTATGTCAAAATCATGAGGGCGCCACCAAGCCTGTCTTAACCCGACTAACCGGGCCTGGACGGTTAGAAGGGAGCGAAGCACGCAAGATACTCCGTCGATAGGATTACTCAAGAGTTGCAAGGCCAAATAACAATTTCGGGATTGCCTTATGCAAAGATTGTAATTAGGTGCCAATCCGACCGCGACTACGCAGTTGTCTCACCCACCTGTACGCTCAAAGCTCCCTCGTCCCGTCGCACAATAATCATTACACTGAAGGGGGCGCTTATCTGAAACAGAACATGCACAAGTCGAAACAAAACAATAGTTCCCTTAACTAACAAGTCATATATTGAATCACGGGTTACAATGGGGCAGCGGAGTGCGTCGCCCTATATCTATAAATAGATTAATCTAAGAAAACACCAGCTGGCGCGCGCTCTAAACCTAGCGACAGATGTTCAGAATAAACAAGGTAGCACTAGGCGCAAGCTCGTGCAAAGATACAACCTAAAGTCCGGAATGAATGCGTAACATGTGGGCGCGAAGCCTTATGCAACGTACAGTAATGAACAAAGTAGCACTTGTAACATAGACAGTCTGTAATTTGGAATGAACGCACAGCATGCGGGCGCGACGCCTTATGCAACAAACAGTAATGCAAGCCCTTGTAAAATAGACAGTCTGTAATTTGGAATGAACGCACAAATATGACGACAGTGCCGGTAGGCACAAAAGACGTGACGGGCTCGCTCGCGGCGTTCCAATACAGCTCGTACGCGGGGCTTAATGCTCTCCGCGGGACAGGTACACTCGCGTTCACAGCGGTAATCACTTCAAAGACACATACCTTAATACGTAGGCGGCTGGGAAGCCTGGTACAGTTGAGTTGCGACAGGCTGCAGTCTTAGGTGGCAGGTACATTCGATATTCGACGGTTATAGTGATGAGTGGGCATCCGCCATACTGGCGACGTGAGACGCGTCAGGACGCGTACAACTTGACGACGAAAAATGGGCCACTTTCGTTCTGCGGGACAGATCCTCGAATGTCGAGATGAAGGGGCATGATCCCTTACTTACGGGAGCAGAAACTGGGCTCAGGATGCACCCACGCTACGCCGAAACAATTTCGGAACTCACACACAACCACCACACGAACGCTCTCTGCAACGGGCTGCGAACAACTGCCACTTAAGGCGAAACAGTCTATCACATACTTGCTGAAGCAGCACGCGACGGGAAAAAGGCTGACGCCCCCGCCAAAGGCGGGAGCGCCGCACGAACGCACACACTATCCGACCTCTTATTCGATCGACGGCTCTCGGCCGAATGCCCCGCAAAAAGCTTTAGGACGCTTGAAGTGGCGTGAGCCAAACGGCGTTGCCACGTGACTCTCGACAGCCAATCGTGAGGCGATAAGATGAAACAAATTAGTGCCGGCGACAATGGTAGCACGCCGCAACGGCGTGTTTTCTAGAAGATTCGGAATTCTTGCGAGCGATAACGCTCGGCTGCCAAAGCGCCATCAGAGGGGCGCTCCAACCGACGAGAAATACTGCGTTTGGGGCCAAATATGTGCAAAATCATGATTCTGGAATTAGGCGATGGAGCCAAATAAACTGTTGTTGACGAGTCAGTAAGAAAACAACAGAAATGAGACCGATTTGATTTTTGTAATTTTATTTAATTTTTTACGCCCCCTTGTACTTCAAATTTCACCTCGTCAGGTAAAGTTTCATTTTCTTGACTTTTATGTAGGTAACTATTAACTGATCATGAAGCTTTAGAATTTTTAAATAGTTGTAATATTCTGAGTGTTCGATTAATGAGATAGAGCATGTATTTGCAAGAATATAAACTAAGAATAAAATATTGCAAAGGTAAAGATAATTTAGTAGTAAATTTTTTGTCAAGATATGTATACAGTGATGATAAAATGATGAATTCTTTATTATTGGCCTTAACTCAGGAAATAATTCCAGAAACACAACTACCAAATTGATTAAATAACATAGAAAATGTTCAAAACATGGATAAACGTATAATTTTATAATGTGAATAAAGAATTAAATGTTTAGAAATAATCAGGATAGGATGGATGAGTTGAAAAGAAACTATTATTTACATGAAAATGTTTCGTTTAGAAGAAGTAAACGCAGTGAAGAATGGTGTGTGTTATGAGTACCAGAACATTTCGAAACATAATTGATAACCGAATATCATAAAATGTATGGTCATTTTGGCACAAATAAATGTATAGCGTAAACAACAAAATCCATCAAGATCTCATGAAGCATGTAGAAGCATTACAACCATTACAAATTATGTCTGTAGATTTATTTGGTACTTTACCTTAAGGAAGATGTGGAGTTGCCCGTATATTTGTAATTGGAGATATATTTACAAAGTTTGTGAACTTTTATATCATTACAAAATTCAATACTCGAACATTGGTTAATAAACTTATAAATGATTTTATAGTTAAAGTAGGCAAACTAGTAGCTGTATTGCCAGATCGTGGATCACAATTTATAAGTAAATTATGGTAAAGAAAATTGAATGAACAAGAAACAGAATGTAAATATTCAGCTATATATCATCCACAATCAAAGCCAGTGGAAAGAATTATGAATTATTGGGGGGTCTGGTTAGATGTTACTGTAGAACAATACATATAAATTGGCCGAATTACGTACAAAACTTAGAAGATTGGTTAAATTGTGTACAAAATGATATTACTGGAATCACACCGTATGCACTGATCAAAGGTCACAAACTTGATAGATTTATAAAACAATTGATTTAATTTCCTGAACGAAATGATTTAAATATTAATGTAAAGATTCAATTAGCTCAAGAACGTTTCTTATCAAGAGCTCAGAGGAAAAAAACTGAGACATGACAAGAATATTAACAATCCTATAAAATTTAAAAAAGATTTGTTATTACTGCGTACTCATTTACAATCATCAACAATAGAGTAAACTATCAAAAAGCTTTTATTGTTATATGAAGGTCCGTACGAAGTGATAAAAGAAATAGTCGTTACAAATTTATCTCAATCATACAAATGCCAGTCTCAACCTGAATGAGAGTTCTCATACTTTAAAAAGAATTACTGAGCTACTATAATAGTATATTAAAACACGAGTTTTATAAAACTTGTATTTCCACACGAATCCAGTTTGCAGCACTACTGCCGAAGGCAGGAGTGCTGTGAAAGACACGTGTTCGGAAGTTTTATGAAACTAGTTTTTTATGTAATTTTTTCTAATTTGCAAGTTAAATACCGTTTTACTACAAATAAAATCAATTTTGGTAATTTAGGGAATTTTGTAACAGTTGGTAACAGTGTTATTGCAAAGCATACATTTAAAACAAAATTTAATTTAATTTATCAAGTAGACACACCATAAACGTCATTTTTCGCAAGCGTTCGCACGTGAAATTGTAAAATTAGTGTGGATTAGTGTTTCACAATGAATTCAAATTGCTGAAAATGCTACGGTTAATTTACTGTCATTAGTGTCATTGGCTATAACCTTAAACTCACACTGACATTTCGTGCAATGTCACCAACCGAAAAAAAGTTGATTTCTGGTTTGGTAATGGTTCATGACCACACTCAAAATGGATGCGGTTAGGGCTTTGTTAAGACAGCAAATTAGAAAAAATAATTAAGAAATAATTGATACACGGGGAAATTTAATAAAGCAAAAAGTATATAACCATCTATATTTGAATTTAGAAGTTAAGTCAATATGACGTTTGAGATATTAAAGGTTTGAGTAGAGCTATGTGAAAGGTAATTTTGATAACTAATAAAATTTTACTAAATCAAATTCAGTCATATATCCACAGATCATACTTGTTGTTTGGGGCATGTCTTGAAATTTAAAATTTTTCAATATAATATTTTTAAATTAAAGTTTTGTGTTCTTAACTCTTGGGGTGGGCTAGCAAAAAAAGGCCCGTGTATGTTTGTAAAAATCTGGGTACGTAACTAATATTAATTGGAAAATACAGAAACTGGGCAGCAATAAGCGTTGACATATATTACTAAGTTAAAATTAAATTTGTTAATGCTGCAGCAACAAGCCAGTTATTACATTTATTCTCATGCTTGCATCCTCGGTACTTTTTTACAAGCTTTTTTGAGTATTTTACCTCCTCTGATTCAGGTTTATTTTCTAACATTCTAACATATCGATTTCTTCATCAGTGTCCCTATTAAGCGTATCAGTAAGGGCATCACTTCTTACGGAGAACTTTTTGACGTGGTTGGAAGCAATTTACCAAATTGAATTAATTCCACTCGCACAGGAACACCTTTACCTACTCGATTTTCCTTCTGAAATTTAAAAAATGTGTGTTGTATTGGTTTTTATATGGACCGGTATAGAGGATTGAACTTTTTTTTGTGTTGTTTGTTTTAGTTGATTCCTACTCCATTGAGAACTTCATTTTTAAGGGCAAATTTGTAGCAAGTTGGTCAATATTTCTTATATAGTTACAAAACAGTCAAGTACTCTTAACTTATCGCATATATTAACATTGAAAACGTTTAACGAATTGGAGATCTGACGCTAGTACGGTGATCGTTTAGCGATTTGTGTGACACTTGGAAAATAGGCAGTTTTCGCTAATTTTTGCAAGTTGTACGTATCGTAGGTAAATGTAGTTGGCGTCATTTTGAAGATCTCGTCAAGGGTGAACTTTCTGGATGGGTTGTAAAAATGTAAGGTTTGAGGGTGCGAAAATACGGGGGTTAAAACGATTTTTTGGACACGAAAGCGTTCGGTGCTCTTACATCGCATAGTTTTTGAAAGATCCAAATGTGATTTGGGGCTAGTTGGAGAGAAGATGAACCAACGCTCATCGTACTGGCTGGTTTTTGGGGTCTGCGATACATGGGGCCGAAGTTACAAAGGTAGAAAGCTGAGGTGAATTTGAAGCAAATTGGATGTTCACATAAACAGGGGGTAAAGAAAAAAATGGAATTTTGTTTCTGTCAGTATGTGGATGAATATGTGGGTTTTTAAGAATTTTGCGGCTCAGTTTGATTTAGGGGTGGCAAAACGGGGAAACCGTTATAACTATCAGAAAAATAGTAAAATGAATATTTGTGTGAAATGCCCTGTTTGGAGACTTTTTACTGGTTGATGTTATTGTTTAAGAGAATTTTGAAGGTGAGAATTTAGCGGCCCATGTGGATTTGGAAGTTGCAAAATGGGGAAAACGTTATAATTATCAGAAAAACTTTAAAATTAATATGTTTGTGAAATGCGCCGTTTGGAGACTTTCTACTGGTCGATTTTAATTTTTAAGAGAATTTGAGAGGTGAAAATTTGGCGACCCAGGTGGATTTGGGGGTTGGCAAATGGGGAAAACGTTATAATTATCAGAAAAACCTTAAAGTTAACATTTGTGTAAAATTTCCTGTTTGGAGGCTTTCTACTCGTCAATTGTATTTTTTAGAGAATTCGGAATGTGGGCATTTTACGACCCAGGTGGTTACAAAATGGGGAACCCGTTATAATGATCAGTAAAACCTTAAAATTAATATTTGTGTAAAATTTGCTGTTTAGAGGCTTTCTACTGGTCGATTGTATTTTTTAAGAGAATTTGGGATTTTGGAAATTTGGGGGTTGCAAAGTGGAGAAAACGTTGCAATTATCAGAAAAATCTTAAAATAAATATTTGTGTGAAATGCGCTGTTTGGAGACTTTCTACTGCTCGATTGTATTTTTTAAGAAAATTCGAGATGTGGGAATTTTACGGTCTAGTTGAATTTGGGGGTTGGAAAGTGAGAAAAACGTTATAATTATAGGAAAAACCTTAATATCAATATTTGTATGAAATTCGCTGTTTTGAGATTTTCTGCTGGCCGATTGTATATTTTAGATAATTCGGAATGTTGGAATTTTATGACTCATGTGGATTTGGGGTTGCAAAATGAGGAAAGCGTTATAATTATCAGAAAACCTAAAAATCAATATTATAAAGAGAGTTCAGGATACGGTTGTGAGGGGTAGATTACCTAATTTTCTCAATTTGTAAATAAGGAAAATGTGCAATTTTTTTATTATGGCCCTTTGTGAAATTGTAAATTTGCAAGTAAATAGTAAATAGCGTGTCGGATTGTATTTTACTCTAACATGAATAACATTACGTGGGTTAAGATCATTGTCGCGCTGCTCTTGTTCGCAGAATGGTAGTGGTCACTGGCAGGGTTGGGATGTTAGTGACATATGTATGTGTACGGAAAATGTAAATTTACTTAGTTTATACAAGGTAAAAGCTCCCCAAACAACAAATCCTTTTAAAATATAGTGATTGAGCAATTAACACAAAATTAAATATACATATCCACAAAACAACTGAAAGATGTATTCACATCTAATCCCTTTTTCACACTGCCCTGTTCCTCCTAATAAAAGCATCTTCGCCCAGTTCTTGTATTTGCTATTAAAGCACGTTTCATGAGTAAACAAAATAAACTATGAACAATAAAATGTGGAACCGCCGATCGGATGGCTTGTAATATCGAACTCAACTACTTTATCTTATTGCCAATTAATATTAAAGTGTACAAGATGCTGAAAAGGTTCAAAACTGTAGTACGTATTATTTATTAATGATCTGCTATGCAGTAGAACTTCGCAGTAACGTTTCACGTGGCGTATAATAAACAATAATAATAATACAGATGTGAACAATATTAAAACTTCTTTAATTTCTATCCCTTGTAATTTTTTCAGGTTTTGGAAATTTTATGTAATACTTGAAAATTTGCAAAATTTATTTTCAATGCTTTAACGAAGGTTGGTAAATTTCAACTTTTGTAAATTTTTTTAATTTCTTTTACGATAAAGGAAGTAATATTGGATTCACCCCAAAAATTCGAAATTGAGTTTTCAATAGATCTTCACGTTTTAGAGTCCCTTGAACCCAAAAAACATTTTTTTGTTCATTGGTCTATCTGCCTGCGAACAGAATATCTCAAAAACGAAAAGAGATATGGCATTGAAACTTCATATATAAGTTTTGTGTACTATGTAGATGAGACAGCAAGCTTTTGAAGAAAATCGCATAACCGAAAGTATGGTGTCTACTCTTGTGATTATTCAGTTTTTGCGATTTCTTCAAAAAACGGCTCTAACTATTTTTTTTAACTTTAAATTGTTATTACATTTCTAATGTGTATTGATGTGAGATAGGTGATTTTCCAGTTGAATACTTATAAAATGGGTTTCTTTAGTTTCTTTTTCTATTTTTTTTTATTAACTCCTATTTTAAATAGAACAATCGACATATTATTACATTTTTGAATTCAGCTTAAAAGTTTAGAGAAAATTTGTCTCTTCAACTAACACTCTGTTGTGGACCGTTTTTATAGAATTTGCAATTTTTTAAAATTTTTGACAAATGCTTAAAAATTAAAAATAAAATTTTTGGTTAATTATAAGATCACTGTAAAAGAAAGTTGTGTGAGTGTATCACACCAGATTTTTAAATTTATCATCACATAACTTCAAAGACCTACTTTATACTGTAAAAAATCTGCGTTCGTTGAGAAAGTGCTACTTACTTTCTAATATTTTTAATTACCTCAGTGCCAGGTGCAACATGCCCAAAGTATCCGAAGGGAAAGTGCGTATATGAAGAATGCCCAGCTTCTCGTCAACATGGCCTTTGTGGTGCAGATGAAAACAGCATACCACTGTGGTGCTGTACTCCGAGTGGCACAACCAAGGTTTTAAACTATTACATCGCCCGACAGTTGCCAGAGAGAACACAATGTGGCCGAGCAAACAACTTAAATCAGATCCTCGGCGGTGTCAGAACCGAAATCGGAGAATACCCTTGGGTGGCTGCTTTGCTATACGTAGCTACGAACACTACAACGTATGGTGGAGTTAAGTGTGGGGGAACGTTAATAACTGAAAAATTCGTTTTAACCGCAGCGCACTGTCTTACTGGCCAGACCGCAGAATCGTAAGTCTTTACTCTGATGCAGTATGAATCTATAAATTGCTTGCTTTCAGTATACGCGTGCTACTGGGTGACTGGGACATAACTTCTGATCCTGATTCTTATCCTGCCACCGCCAAAATTGAGTATGCACCTGAAGTTATCAACGCAACAATAGATAAAATAATATCGCATGGGCTGTACAGTCCCACAACAAAGCGAAATGATATCGCCCTTCTTCGACTGAAGACCCCTGTACATTTTACTGGTAAGACTTTTTTGTTTTTAAACTTGATATTTAAAACCACAGCGTGAAATTTCAGTTTAGGTTTCCACAGCTTATAACTCGTGACCTAATTGAGGGCTAAACGCTAAACTAATGCGTCTTAACCATAGAATTTTTAAATTTTTAAAAAGCCTTTTGAAGTATTTTCTCTACGACAGTGTGTAAAATTTTTAGCTGGTAGTTTTAAGTTTGTAAAACGACTGTTTAATAACATGTTTTCATTAGTTTACGTCGTCAGTAGCAACGTGTTTTAAAATTTTTAATCACGCAAAGTTACGACTAATTTACATTTAAAAAAAATTATATTTAAGTTTTAAACAATAAAGAAGCCAACCTGCGATCGATCACTAATAATAATCAATGGTAGTATAATCGCAGATCAACCCCCTTATCATTTATACACCACGGTAGCTCTGAAATGTCCTTACTCACCGCAATGACCTAGCTAGCTTCAAATTCGGTGGCCTTGGGTCGCAGATTTCTATCATCAGCTGTACTACTGCAAGCTCTTTCAATAATAAGAAAAACACAGGGCGCCAGAAATCACAGATTTCGAGAAATAAATAAAATTACAGCAACAATTAGGTTTATTTGGTTAATAAATAGTAGTTGCTTGCAACATCGTAATTAGGTCGGTAAATTGTTTATCACAAAGTTTAAAAACAGTATATAACTAATGCTAAAAATGCAGCACGCACAAAAAAATATGTGAACTTCTTTTGGGCTCTTGGATTGAATATGATTGCAATTCAATTAAGGAGTAAGCTTACCACTGTCATATGTTTTAACCGTTATCTCGGTAATGAGAGTAAAATGGCGTGAGGGCACTTCTTACAAAATTCTTAATACGTATTCATTAAGCAAAACTTTTAAATTTGTGAATTGTAAATTTGGGAACACTTAATACATTATGTTTTAAATTTGTAAAGTATAGATTTGTGAATAATTAATACATTACATTTTAAATTTGTAAAGCGTAGTTTAAATTTGTAAATTGTAAATCGGAAGCGTCGTTACAAACGATTCCGCCAACAATTCATAGGCGGACGTGGTTATCAACAAAAGTTGAAACAAGACTAACCTGGGTGGTGATAAAAAACGTTGCCGGCAGGCACTGAATTAGTCCAGGATTAGCTTAACGTAAGCCGACAGCAATCTCGAACTCGTGGCCAAATTTGATAATGGAATAGACGCTCCTTGTATCACTTGGCAAGCTCAAGGTGAGATTCCAGAAAGGAGTTGCGGTTCCAAGTTATTGATTAGGGTGTTAATTAGGAAACCCAAATAAAGAGTCGTCAAAAAAACGGCATCTAATAATGGCGTTTAAAAGTGACGTTGAAGAATATCGTCAAAGAGCTAATAAAAAAACGGGAAATTACTAAACTTGAATATCAAACCAAGGAGCGTAAACATACCTGATTTTAGTCATCAGCTCACAAACGAAGTCAATTAAAAATTGGCGCAGTAGCACGCTGGAATGCTTTCGTAGAAGCAAGTTACTTCAACCGAATGCAGAAATAGAATTCCAGCTAAGCGATGGAATAGCTGCCCGCTGGCGCAGAGAGATAACAAGTCAATTTCGGAAAAACCAAAACCAGCACTCTTGCGCGAAACAAGATTTGATATCGTTTGAAATACAGCGAATAATAATTCAAGTGGGAATATACAGGTTGGCACGGAAATAAATTGGTAACTGGCGAAACAATTAAGCGGAGCCAAAAAATTGTTTCACGTTTGTTTTCTAAATTCTATCGTAGATAAAATATTGTACGATACACATGCGTAAAGTATCTTTAGTCACCCGCGGTGCATAAAACGCTCTCTCGACTTGCTTTACGCAACTGTATCGTAAATTACTATTAGCAAACAAACGTTTTCTCAAATGAAATCATATTCACAAACTACGTGATATACGAGATATGACAGTAAGTTGATATTGAGAGTGATGCGCTGATTGTACTTTAATTTGACGTAACCATATTTTAGCTTCTATACCCTTCAATGTTACTATCCTTCTGCTTATACACACCGTTGTTTGCAATCTCCATTGGTTAAAGCAGTGTTGCAGCTCCTTTTCCGACAGCTCCTTCAATAGCAGCTTCGTTTTTTTACTGATTCAACCATTTCAAAATGGGTCCACTTCGGTAACGTTCAACTTTTGGGAAAAGAAAAAGTCGGCAAGAGCTAAACCGGGTTAGTAGGGTAGACGATCAATCACTGTGATTTCTTTTTGAGCCAAAAACTACTTCACCGTGAGCGTATTGGTAAGGACTGGAACCATTCCTCTGGCCTCTTTCTCCTGACAGACTCTGTGTGTGATCATAACGTGTTTGCAATATGTAGTGTTTGTTAGCTGTCTGTTCTTTTGACACCCACTCTGGTAATATCACACCTTTAATATAAAAAATCTGTAAAGGGGATTACACGGAAGTTCCCTCGTGCGAATTTGTTCAATTTGCATATATAAAATGTAGTCCGCTGGAATTCGAACTCCGCGCTACAAGGCGAATATTTCGAGCCATTTTCTTGTCCGACGCTAAAATAACTGAACCACCGGCGTGTTTGTATTGGACGAGTTTCTGATGTGTTATAAAGGGGTCTAGGACATATCGCCGAATGGACAAATCGCCGAATCGTATTTTAATGCCCAAAACGCCGAATCGTGTCCAAAACGCCGAATTCGTTTGAGTGGACAAATCGCCAAAAATGCCCAAAACGCCGAATGCTGTCGGTGGACATATCGCCGAAAATGGACAAATCGCCGAATTAGTTGGCGTGGACAAAACGTCGAAAATGCCCAAAACGCCGAATTCTCTCGGTGGACATATCGCCGAAAATGGACAAATCGCCGAATTAGTTATCGTGGACAAAACGCCGAAAATGCCCAAAACGTCGAATTCTGTCCGTGGACATATCGCCGAAAATGGACAAATCGCCGAACCGTGTAAAATGACCCCACATGGATCGGAAAGTTGGCATCGCTCGATTTTGTTCAAAACCCCCGTTTGTGTCGGTGGACATATCGCCGAAAATGGACAAATCGCCGAATTAGTTAGCGTGGACAAAACGCCGAAAATGCCCAAAACGCCGAATGCTGTCGGTGGACACATCGCCGAAAATGGACAAATCGCCGAATTAGTTACCGTGGACAAAACGCCGAAAATGCCCAAAACGCCGAATCCTGTGAGTGGACATATCGCCGAAAATGTCCAAAACGTCGAATTAGTGGGCGTGTACCAAACGTCAAAGATGTCGAAATCACCAATTCCTGTTAGTGGGTATGGTACAAATTAAGGATGCAGAATATTTTACGGCCAAACAAATAGCGATAATTGTTTTCAAGTTGTTATTTCTAAGTTACAACAATAATAAATTCAACTAGCAATTGCTGCCAGCATAAACAACACCTGTAAACTAATAGTTGATATTCTAACTACAATTTTTGATATCCCGTGTGCATTTTTGTGATTGAGTATTGAGGGTGGTGTCATTTTGTTCCTTATGCTGGGACCCGCGACTGGGATGAGCGAGAGGGCTATTTGGGGATAAGTTATTATTTTAAAATATAAATATAGTAAATATGTTTTAAAAACCAGAATATCTATTTGATATTCTATATCGCGCATATACTGCAACTTATAATCTAATAAAATAAAGTGATAATTGACCGTCATTGAATCCAAAATGGCGAACTTTATTTTTTTATTTAAAAAACTCTTTGAATATAAAACAACAGGAAGGAGCATTTACCAGATGAGGTTGCGTCGAGAATGGAGGTTGCATATGGCGGATAGTTGTTTCCGTTTGACACTGGCGTACTGTCTGTAAAGGATATATTATGGGTTTATTATATATCAAGTGTTGCGGATATATTGTTTTTATTTATATTGTTAGAAAAATCATGTAGTCGCTTTTAATTTAAAAAATGGAGAGTTTTTGTCAACAAAAATATAAATAAAGTTATTCTGACATAAAACGTGTTAACAGTTAATTTTAGCCGGCAGTCTAGCTTTAAAAGTATACGCCAATACATGTTGGTCCTTCGAGCCTTCTAGCAGTGAAATAAGCAAAAATTTCTCAGAACAAAATACTTCAATTGCCGTATTGGAGAAGCCATTGTTCAGAAATGTCTTTGCCCGAAAATTCACTGAGAAAATCTTCAAGAGCCAATATAGGAAAGCCCCCAGTTCGATACAGTCCAAGCAGCCCAAGCAAGTTATTTGAAGAAAACAAGAAAGAAATAGTTCAACATAGTTCTGACAAAACGTCCAAAAAGTCAAATAAAACGTCACAAAGATCTGAAGGCATTCTTTCTACTACAACAAAGAATACTTCAAGTAGCCGAAAAATCAAAGAAATTGAACTAGAAAAATTGAAGTGCATTAATAAATTAGAATTAGAACAAGAAAGAATTAAACGAGAGATTGCGTTAATCGAAGCACAGGCGTTGTTAGAAAAGGAAAAAATTTTGGAAAATGAAAGTGAACTAAGTAGAAAACAAAAAGTATGTAATTCATCTCATGCAAGTGTTAAAAGCGATGTATCTTATGCAGGTAAAGTTACATCTTGGTTACAAAAAAGCAATCCTTCGTTTCAAGAAGGTAAGGAAAATAATGTCAATGTAATAGAACCAAATCGTCATATATGCTCAAATGATATATCGGAAACCATGATAAAGCAGTTTACATTTGCTACTGAAACAATGACGGAAGTTCTCAAATCTTTTTCTGCTGATAAACGCTACGAGTCAAATGATGAAAACAGGAACGCATTTCCGAAAATAATGGGAAAAGAATTGCCAACATTTAGCGGAAACGTAGAAGAATGGCCAATGTTTATAGCTTTTTAAAGAAGATCTTCAGAGTTATGCCACTTTACTGATGAAGAAAACATGATTCGTTTGCAAAAGTCGCTCAAAGATGAAGCTTTAGACAGTGTCAGATCGTTACTCATTTCACCCAAAAATTTGCCAACAGTAATTCAAATCCTCGAAACAAGGTTTGGTAGACCAGAATTGATAATAGAATCGATGATAAACAAAGTAAAGTCTATTGGGCAAGTAAATAATCATATACCACTTTCAATAATCAAATTTTCAAACATCATTCAAAATCTGACAGCGATAGCATCATCAATGGAAATGGAAGCATATCTTATCAACCCACAACTCCTAAATCAACTAGTTTCAAAACTGCCTGTGAATCTCCAGTATCAGTGGGCAAGAGAAGTTCTGCAGAAGAAATTTGCGCCGCCATCCCTGTTACATTTTTCAGACTGGCTTCAAGGGGAATCAGCAGTTGCACATCTTCTGTGCAAGCCACCAACCACAAGCGTTGACCAAGATAGATCAAGAAGACAAAAATATCCTGTTTTCACCAGCACAGAAAAAGGAAATGAGGTAAAAGAATGCGTCTTCTGTCGAGAACCGAATCACTCAATTTTCAAATGCAAGAAATTCACATCCCTCAATGTAATCAAGAGGTGGGAGTGGGTGAAAGAAAATAAAAAATGCTTCTTCTGTCTGGTCTCAACACACCGTATTCTTTATTGTAAAAAAAAGAAGAAATGTGGAATTCAAAATTGCCAGAAATTCCATAACAGACTGCTGCATCCAACGAGTGAGAACGCCTTTCAAATACAAAGTTTTCATCAGGATGAAGCAATGTCATCGACAAGTCCCGAAGGAAATGCAAGTAGGTACTCTACATGTGGATTTAAAATTGAAAACAGTAATTCTTCGAGTAGCGCCAATTACTATTGTTGGCATAAATAAAAGTGTTGAAACATATGCATTGTTCGATGAAGGAAGCACTGTTACTTTGATTGATTGCAAACTGGCAGATGAAGTTGGAGCAGAAGGTGAAGTAAATCCGCTCACCATGTATTGGACCACTACAGGGATAATTTTTCAAGAAAAGTTACTCTCAAAATTAAAGGTACCCTGAACGATGATATTTACGAACTATCTAACGTGCGAACTGTCTCAAATCTCAAGCTACCTCAACAAAGTGTGAACATCAAGAATATGTCACAGAAATGGAAGCATTTAATTAATATCCCGGTTCAAGAACTAAAAAATGTCGAACCTCGTGTACTGATTGGTCAAGATAATATCGATCTTACCATAGCTCGAGAAGTCGTTCAGGGTGCACCAAATGCGCCAATAGCTTCTCGAACTAAACTTGGTTGGGTAATTCATGGAAATTCAACAATATTTAGAGATCGTATTGATTCCGAATTCACATTTTTTACTACAATAGACAATGAAACTGCAGAACTTGAAAATTTGGTACGAGAATCTGTATTTATGGATAATCTGGGTGTTGAGAATTCTTATGAGATGAAATTGGCTCCAAATGATCAAAGAGGACTTGAAATAATGGAAAGAACGTGTCATCGTCTTGATAATGGTTCTTGGGAAATCGGATTGCTGTGGAAAACTGAGAACGCAGTATTACCTGATAGCAAGAGCGCTGCGCTTCGAAGACTTTACAGCATGGAGAGAAATATGGACACCAATCCTGTCTTGGCAAATAAATACTGCAAACAAGTAGAAGACTTTCTTAAGAAAGGTTATGCAAGAAAACTTTCCCCACAAGAAACAAAGAAAAAGACACCGAGAACCTGGTACCTTCCCCACTTCGCTGTAAAGCATCCCAACAAACCTGATAAGTTCAGGTTCGTATTTGATGCAAAATCTAAATCAAATGGAGTTTCTTTCAATGATAATTTCTTAAGAGGTCCTGATCTTCTAAATTCTTTATTAAATGTTCTCTTCAAATTTCGACAGTATCCCATTGCTGTGTCTGGAGACATTCAGGAGATGTTTTTACAAGTTCGCATTAGGCCTGAGGATCAGGAAACTCAGCGTTTTTTGTGGCGAGGTAGAGATCGAAAGTCTCCTCCTGAAGTCTATAAGATGAAAGTGATGATTTTTGGTTCCATATGTTCACCAAGCTGTGCCATATATGCCATTAGAAGAAATGCCGATGAATATGCTATACAATTTCCTGAGGCTGTCAAAGCTATCCATAAACATCACTATATGGACGATTATCTGGACAGTTTTTTGAACGAACAGCAAGCTATCAAAGTCGTTAAAGAAGTGATAGAGGTACATGCATTTGGTGGTTTCAAGATACGAAACTGGATTACAAATTCGATGCATCTGCTAGAGGGGATTCCACCTGAACTACGTGCAAAAAGTCAAACGTCGCTCAATATAGAACAATCAACAATTGAAAGAGTATTAGGGCTTCTATGGAATCCTAAAGATGATACTTTTAGCTTTTCTATCCGTTTCACGGAAAAATTTGACAATATACTTAATCACTCCGCAATGCCAACTAAAAAAGAAGTTTTGAGAATTGTTATGTCTATATATGACCCGCTTGGAGTGTTAGCCGCTTTTACAATCCAAGGAAGAATTCTGCTTCAAGAAATTTGGATGGAGAAATTAGACTGGAATGAAAAATTGTCTCCTAAATTATTTGATAAATGGAAAATTTGGATAGCTGACATGAAGAAGTTAACTGATCTTAAGGTACCTCGATGGTATGGACTGAACAACAATACACTTGAGGTGCAATTGCACGTTTTTTGTGATGGTAGCCAGAAAGGGTATGCAGCAGCGGCATACTTTAGAGTCAAAATATGTGAACGAAATTTTGCGACTCTTGTTATGGCCAAATCTCGGGTAACATCACTTAAACCCATGACTGTACCACGGATTGAATTACAGGCTGCTCTTCTTGGTGCAAATTTGGCAAAAACTATTTTAACAGGTCATACAATTGATATTAGTAAAACATGCTTATGGTGTGATTCAAAAATTGTTCTAAGCTGGATAAACTCAAACCCTAAAACTTTCAAAACTTTTGTTGCAAACAGAGTTTCTCAAATTCTTGAATTAACTTCTGCTGAAAATTGGCATTGGTTATCTACTAAGTTAAATATTGCTGACGAAGCTACTAGAGGATTATGGAACATGGATAAGCACGATGAATGGTTCAATGGACCACGATTCCTTCGAGAAAATGAAGAAAATTGGCAAATTGAAAGCACTTTGGAGAAATTTGAAGATGAGAAGAAAAAAGTCTACTTTGTTGGCGTTCATACAGCATATCAAAATATATTTAGTTTTTCCAGGATTTCAAATTTTACCAAATTGGTACGTGCAGTTGCATGGTTTTTCAGATCAGTCGAAATTTTCAAGAAAAAAATAGGCGTTGAACATCTTCAGTTTTACTCGCAAGAGCTTCATGTCAGGGAAATTGAAAATGCCGAAATAACCCTGTTCAAACAAGCTCAAAACGAAAGCTTTCCTGAAGAAGTCAACAGACTTGCAGGGCAACAAACCAAAATGAAAAGAAAAAGCAAATTATTCAATTTGAGTTCATTTCTTGACAAAGATGGAATTTTAAGAGTTCAAGGAAGACTAAATAATGCTCATAACTTGAGTCTCTTCGCAAAATTTCCAATTATTCTAGACTCGAAGCATTTATTGACAAAATTGATAATAAGACATTATCATGCATTAAACAATCATCAGGGAAGGGAAGTTGTCTTGAACGAAATAAGTCAGAAATTTTGGATTTTAAATGCGAGAAACGCTATACGAAATTTTCAGCGAGCATGTGTTATTTGCAGAAAAAATAATGCAAAACTGGAAACTCAAATTATGGGGGATTTGCCAGAAGCGCGAGTTATACCTCAAGTCCGAGCGTTTGTGGTTTCTGGGATGGATTATTTTGGTCCTATGAACGTCACAATTGGTCGAAGACGGGAGAAGCGATATGGGGTATTATTTACATGTATGGCAACGCGAGCGGTGCACTTGGAAATGGCTTCATCTCTCACAACAGATTCAGCAATTATGGCTATTAGACGTTTTATTTGTAGAAGGGGATATCCAACCGAAATATATTCTGACAATGGTACAAATCTACGGGGTGCAGAAAAGGAACTACGTATAGCATTGCAAGAGAAGTTGAATGTTCAAGAAATTCAAAATTTTTGTTCTATTCGTAAGATACAATGGTATTTTAATCCGCCAGCGGCAGCACATATGGGAGGAGTATGGAAAAGAATGGTACGATCGGTCAAAGAAACTTTAAAAATAATTTTAAAGGAACAATGCCCCAAAGAAGAAGTTCTCATTACCCTTTTTGCAGAGGCAGAATACTCCGTTAACAGCCATCCTTTAACTTATGTATCTAGCGATAGTCAAGATGTAGAAAGTTTGACTCCTAATCATTTTTTGATTGGAAAGTCATGTGGAGTTCCTAGCCCTGGATTTTTTTCTGACAGCGAGTTCATTCATAGGAAACAATGGCGAATTTCACAGCGTCTTGCAGACCATTTTTGGAAGCGATGGTTGCACGAATATGTGCCAACCTTAGTCAGAAGAGGAAAATGGAAAAATAAAAAAAAGAATATTTCAGAAGGGGATATAGTCATTTTAGCAGATGAAACAAGCCCTAGAAATTCATGGCCTAAAGGCAGAGTGCTACGAACTTATCCAGGAAAATATGGATATGTTCGAGTTGTAGATCTCAAAACAATATTTGGAGTTTACAGAAGGCCTATCTCAAAATTAGTATTGTTGAAAAGTGATGAATGAAGGGAGTCTGAAGGAATTTCGTTTCTTTATTTTGAAGGCTGGGAGAATGTTGCGGATATATTGTTTTTATTTATATTGTTAGAAAAATCATGTAGTCGCTTTTAATTTAAAAAATGGAGAGTTTTTGTCAAGAAAAATATAAATAAAGTTATTCTGACATAAAACGTGTTAACAGTTAATTTTAGCCGGCAGTCTAGCTTTAAAAGTATACGCCAATACATGTATTGGCGTATACTTTTAAAGCTAGACTGCCGGCTAAAATTAACTGTTAACACGTTTTGTGTCAGAATAACTTTATTTATTTTTTTGTTGACAAAAAGCGACTACATAATTTTTCTAACAATATAAATAAAAACAATATATCCGCACATTTTATGTATTTCTACACATTTATATCGGGTGATTATAAATGTTTTTCCATCAAGCTACTTATGATATATTTGTTATATGAATAATATGTAGGTGGCACTGTAAGTCTATGTCAAATTCGAAGTTAGCAGGTTAGGTTTTGCGTCAGTCTTGATTATAAAATCACCCGGTATATTAATGCCTAGACAAGCTATTAGGTTAGCTTATTGGAATGTATATATATGAATTAAATAAATTATTATTTATTATTATTATATTATAATTGTTTTACGGAGTTTAAAAATTGTCGTTATTTGTATTAAACAAATTTTAATAAAAAAACATTATGTAAATTAATTCACATTAACATTAATTTAACGAGTTTCTGCTACAATCGCAAAATTTATATGGTGATAAATATAGAATAAGTTGGAGTCTTAACAAATTTATTTATTTTAAT
This sequence comes from Agriotes lineatus, assembly GCA_940337035.1. NCBI lineage: Eukaryota > Metazoa > Arthropoda > Insecta > Coleoptera > Elateridae > Agriotes > Agriotes lineatus. The sequence continues at coordinate 112,857 of CALNHX010003678.1, forward strand.
TTTTCTTAAATTTATTTATTTCCAACAGACAAATATAAATATTTCTAATATATGTATTTTTAAAAATAAATTATAAATTGACTTAGGCATACATTTTTTATAAAAGTAGTAAATAGACCACATAAGGAAACATTTTTGTCCTTGGCCTTTTTCTACAGTACCTTAAATTTTACTAGAATTGTTCTAAGCTTTTCTATATTGACTGCACTTTTTTATTTGTATGTGTTGTTTCACAAGATTGTCTGAATATATTTTGTTAATCGGTTGTTATTTCGTCATTTGTCAACGCACAAACATCTAACAGAAATCCTAGAAATGCAAGTTTATAATGTGTTTACTGCATTCAGTCTAGACACTATATATTATATACGGTGTCAGGACAAAAAACCCCTGGACAAAAAACCCCGGACATAAAACCCCCGGACAAAAAACCCCCGGACAAGAAACCCCCCGGACAAAAAACCCCCCGGACAAAAAACCCCCGGACAAAAAACCCCCGGACAAAAAACCCCCGGACAAAAAACCCACACAAAACAGAATCTAGGATAAAAAAGCCGTCGAAAAAACGTTATCGTTAAATAATATTTAAAGTAAAATTTGGCGGCATTTGGGATTGTTATAAGGGCTAGAATATGGAAGTTTCCAATATCTAATCGTAAACAGAAGGGAGCACAATCCTTAAATGTAGTTTTAAAAATAAACCAACTGGATTAGTATATTATGGCTAAGAACTCGAATAATCCGTGTTTCACCACTTGTAGATCTGTAAACAGCAACAACATTTTTGGGAAGCGGTAGCCGTTACCTACTTTAAGCTGTATTTAGGTTTTTCCAGTAATATTCATATAATAATCCTAAAATTAGCTAGTAAGCAGAAAGCATGCTTGTAGTATGCACTAATCTTGAGCCTTCTTACCCGATTCTTAAAATTAAAACATGTTTTCTTTGCCATAAATAACCATTTCAAATTGTCCTTCTTATCTTTGTATTCAAAAAGGTAACTTAAGGTAAATTGAGTAAGGGGGTTGATGATTAAGACAAGAATGCAATTAGCAACCGTTTACGTAGTAGATAAAAGAATTTTATATGGGTAATTGCGTTCCTAATGTATCCCCCGCCCATAGACATGTAATCTGCAACCCTATTGGCCTTTTCCTACAAAAGTACTTAAGTAAATCCCTATAAAGCTCAAATTTTGGTTTTGTTTGTCACTTTGCTGTTGATAATGGAAGTGATACGTTCTAACAAGGATGGTGAAAAGTTGTGTTTACAAGGTTTTGTGCGGGGTTTTTTGTCCGGGGGTTTTTTGTCCGGGGGTTTTTTGTCCGGGGGGTTTTTTGTCCGGGGGGTTTTTTGTCCGGGGGTTTTTTGTCCGGGGGTTTTATGTCCGGGGTTTTTTGTCCAGGGGTTTTTTGTCCTAGACTCATTATATACTAGCTGACCCGGCAACCATTGTTTTGGATTATGACATGTTGGGGAAAACCTTTCAAACCATTAAGCACAGAATGATAAAAGTATGACTGCAAATAGAAGGTCGTACAGTGTATAGAAAAAGACACTTTCGATATTTTCCAATTTTCCGGCTGTCCCTTTGGATATTTCCGAATTTTCTTTTTTCTAAAACACCTCGGGAGTAAGGCAACCAAAACAAAAAAAATCATCCAAATCGGTCCAGTCGTTCTCGAGTTTTTGCGTTACTAACACACGGTGAGTGATTTTTATATATACAGATTATATTGCTTAAATAATGTGCAATCATTTATCCAAAATGAATAATTGGGCCAGTCAACAGCGTGTTTCTTGTGTTAACCAATTCGTCAAAACTAATTTTGTGATTTCAACCGAACGCGCCTCTTGCGAGAGAACAAGGGGGGCATTAAAATTCCGACGAAAAGCCCAATGGGGTGGAAATGCCGAAAACGTCATAGGTACCTGGAACATTAGAAGAATTAACAAATTCTCAACATTCTGTTACATACAATAGGTACCTAACTATTGTTTCTTTTACTAAGCGGTACAAACTTATTTTCGTGAACAAACTTTGTTGTCAAATCATGGATTTGGAGTACTGTTTCTGCCAAATTACCCAAAGAATTATTTGAATAACTTGGCATTTTTCCTTGAAGAATTCATTAGTAAGCGCAGTATATAACACAGGCAAAGTTGTGGTATAAGCGTTACATGTTTTTCTTCTAATAAATATATAAAAAAGGCCAAGCTCCACAACTCAGGAATGCCAGTTGATCCAATATAACTTCCAATAGATTTGAGTACAGCTATTATTATGTGCAATACTCATGGAACGATCACCCAATTTTCGATTAAAAAATGCCATCTTTAGATGTATCAAAGGCCGTTGTAGTCTACGGTTTACAGTCACAACTAACTTTTCCAGTTTGGTGATGCAGGAAGTAATGGCAAAACAGATATATGTGTGTTTTGTGTCTGCTATCATATACCATGAAATTGTGGGTAGACAGAGTTATTAGCAGTTGATTGGAACTATAAGCCCCCTTTCACACGGACGGCTGTTTCGCCGGCCGGCAGTTTTGCCGGCCGGCGAAAAAACCGTGTTCACCTTTCACACGGGGAGCTCGTGCCTCCTTCGTAACAAACAATTCAACGTTAGTATCGCACAGATGCGCATTCAGTACAGTTTTCAGTTTGCAGTTAATGCTTGATTGAGAATTTGTAGTTTATTGTTCAATCGATGGAAGTGACTCGCAAAGTACTATAGCTTACTTATTATATAAATGAAGAAATTGTAAAAGGGCGCGCTCCAGAAAATTGTGGATTCACCATTGATGGCAAAAGATTTAATTCTGTCTTTGTAATCATCAGACATCTTGTCCCAAATCACACTTCTTTCCTCAATCGCACTAGTAAGCTGCTCAATGTCCAGATTTTCCATGATTAGTTTAAATATATGTGGAACGCAATGTGTTTTATGCAAGACTCAAAAGCAACTGAAATGCGGTTGCAATTGAATCTCTTCAGGCCGTCTCTGTATACTACCTGCGCCGGCGACGGCGAATTTGCCATTCGTGTGTACACCTGCATTTACTCCTATGCAATTTGAAAACACCCGGCTGCCGGTCGGCTAAACAGCCGACCGGCAGCCGGGTGTAGCCACCGGCGACTTTAAAATTTGATGACGACCGGCCGGCAAAACTGCCGTGACCGTCCCGTGTGAAAGGTTCCATATGAAATAATGTTATTTAGTTGTCGCCGGCATTTTCGCCGGCCGGCAGTTTTGCCGGCCGGCGAAACAGCCGTCCGTGTGAAAGAGGGCTAAGTCTGATTTAAATTAATAATTTCGCCTAGCAACCATATGACGTCTTACGTTGCAACTTCTGTTAGATAATGACGGAACATCAACAGTCATAGTTGACCTTCTTGTTTAGCACCCTTTGGAAGGAACCAGGACAGTGTGTAAATTGTTTCCGGAAATGCTTTAGAAATATAAGCACACTGGGCCATAAATACCGCCACTACCTCTTTTATTTTTTATGGCACTTATACATTTTATAAGTTTGCTATTTCTTGTGTATAATCTATTACCTTTCATTTGATACCCAACAAGTTCATGTTTAGTTTTTTCTTTGAATATAAAACAACAGGAAGGAGTCTGGTCTTTTATTGGCCGTACTTAAAAGTGCGACTGAAATCGGAATATGACTCATTTGTGGTAGTTTATTCATGGTAGTTGTCAAATAACGTGATCATAGGGGTATAATTTTTTCATTTTAATTGTATAAAACCTTAGTCAATGCGTACTTATTTTCAGATAATGTTTATTTACAAGCTGGTTGGTAATTAAAATTAAAATATTGACAGTCCTGAACTGCCGGCAAGACTTAACTTTCATATACCTGATATAAGAACGAGAAATGGTCTCACATTTGTTAATACTTGTCCTAGGACAATTTCCTATAAAAATTCATCACTTTTTGCAAGCACTGCATCATACAATCTTATTAATAATCAAATTGACATATTCCACTGTGACTTGAAAGGTTTTTCTAAGGATTTGTTTTATACTGTAAGTTTATTGTAATCTTAGGTTGGTTTTCGACTGTATAATAGAAATTATGTTTGAGTTAGTTCTAAATATGAAATTGTAGACTTTCTATAATTGGGCTTTCTGTCTGTTAGAAATAAATAAATTTAAGAAAAATTAAAATAAATAAATTTGTTAAAACTCCAACTTATTCTTTATTTATCACCATATAAATTTTGCGATTGTAGCAGAAACTCGTTAAATTAATGTTAATGTGAATTAATTTGCATAATGTTTTTTTATTAAAATTTGTTTAATACAAATAACGATAATTTTTAAACTCCGTAAAACAATTATAATATAATAATAATAAATAATAATGTATTTAATTCATATATATACATTCCAATAAGCTAACCTAATAGCTTGTCTAGGCATTAATATACCGGGTGATTTTATAATCAAGACTGACGCAAAACCTAACCTGCTAACTTCGAATTTGACATAAACTTACAGTGCCACCTACATATTATTCATATAACAAATATTTCATAAGTAGCTTGATGGAAAACATTTATAATCACCCGATATAAATGCGTAGAAATACATAAAATGTTGATCCTTGATATATAATAAACCCATAATATATACTTTACTGACAGTACGCCAGTGTCAAACGGAAACAACTATCCGCCATATGCAACCTCCATTCTCTACGCAACCTCATCTGGTAAATGCTCCTTCCTGTTGTTTTATATTCAAAGAGTTTTTTAAATAAAAAAAATTAAAGTTCGCCATTTTGGATTCAATGACGGTCAATTATCACTTTATTTTATTAGATTATAAGTTGCAGTATATGCGCGATATAGAATATGAAATAGATATTCTGGTTTTTAAAACATATTTACTATATTTATATTTTAAAATAATAACTTATCCCCAAATAGCCCCCTCGCTCATCCCAGTCGCGGGTCCCAACATATAGAACAAATTTGTTACACGCCCACTAATTCGACGTTTTGGACTTTTTTGGCGATATGTCCACTCACAGGATTCGGCGTTTTGTCCACGGTAACTAATTCGGCGATTTGTCCATTTTCGGCGATATGTCCACCGACAGAATTCGGCGTTTTGGGCATTTTCGGCGTTTTGTCCACGGTAACTAATTCGGCGATTTGTCCATTTTCGGCGATGTGTCCACCGGCAGCATTCGGCGTTTTGGGAATTTTCGGCGTTTTGTCCACGCTAACTAATTCGGCGATTTGTCCATTTTCGGCGTTGTGTCCACCGACAACATTCGGCGTTTTGGGCATTTTCGGCGTTTTGTCCACGCTAACTAATTCGGCGATTTGTCCATTTTCGGCGATATGTCCACCGACACAAACGGGGTTTTGAACAAAATCGAGCGATGCTAACTTTCCGATCCATGTGGGGTCATTTTACACGGTTCGGCGATTTGTCCATTTTTGGCGATATGTCCACGGAGAGAATTCGGCGTTTTGGGTATTTTCGGCGTTTTGTCCACGATAACTAATTCGGCGATTTGTCCATTTTCGGCGATATGTCCACCTAGAGAATTCGGCGTTTTGGGCATTTTCGGCGTTTTGTCCACGCCAACTAATTCGGCGATTGGTCCATTTTCGGCGATATGTCAACCGACAGCATTCGGCGTTTTGGACATTTTCGGCGATTTGTCCACTCAAACGAATTCGGCGTTTTGGGCACGATTCTGCGTTTTGGGCATTACAATACGATTCGGCGTTTTGTCCATTGGGCGATATGTCCAGGTCCCTTATAAAGCACTTTACTATTCTGTCTCACTTGTGGTTTTTATCCTATACATGTTAGGTTACATTTTCGCCAATGATAAAGCCTCAGATATGTGCAAATTAGTACTTCTCAACAAAAAATAGCTTCCATTTAAGGCAACCGGGATGCACGGTTTTATGAAGCGCTCCGTAGTACATGTAGGGATAATCCGTTTCCTTGCAATATCCCGCTAAGCGTTGGAATCGCATACGCAGCCGCCTGCCCTTCGAATTTGACCACTGGTTGGTTTTTCATTGGAAAATACATGCAATTTATTAGACACGAGAAGATATTTTTACCTTCAGCTTAATTTTATTTTTAAAATTATTTAGTGTCACAACATCCACTTACGAGGGAAGTGCTGAGTAAATCCCCTTACAGATTGTTTATTCTTGCTGATGCTAGTGTCTTCCAGTGCATTGATTTTTTTTTAGTTTTAGGGTCGTTTGGAAAAATACAAATGTTAAAATACAAATTCCACCTGTTAAAATACATGTATCTACGACAGTGTGTAAAATTGACCTTTAGTTGACAGTTATAAGTTGTAAAACGACTGTTTAATAACATGCTTTCATTAATGTACGTCGTTAGTAGCAACGTGTTTAAAATATTTCATTAGGCAGGCAAAATGTCGACCAGTTGCTACTAATCTTAATTTACATTAAAAAAAAATTTTTTTTCACTTGCGGGACTAAAGTTGGCACTTTAGTCACTTATTTCAGGGGCTAAAGTAGCTCATTTAATCTCTAGGGACAGAAGTAATTACTTTAGCCCCTAGGGACTAAAGTAAAAAATGTTACCGTATCTATGGTAATCTATGGTAAATTCGGGGTTAACAGGTTAGGTTTCGCGTCAGTTTTGACATAAACTGACGCAAAACCTAATCTACTAACCTCGAATTTGACATAATTGTGAGCTCTTGTCATAATGACTTACAGTGCCACCAACTTTAAAATTTACCAAAGGCTACTAATTTTAAAATCATTGTAACTAAAATGTCAATAAATGACGTTTAAAAAAAACGGGTTTTCGTTTTAAATCTTCCTGCAACGTGAAAAAAATAGTATATGCAACTCGGAGAGAATGCTATTTTGCTTCAGTGCAATTTCTGACTCGAGGGCGAAGCCCTCGAGTCAGAAATTGTACCTCAGCAAAATAACGCATTTCTCTCCCTCATTGCATAATCTACTATTTCTTACAGTTGAAGTAGAAGACGGCGGTGAAGAGGAAAAAAGAGAAACAACAAAAGGAACTAAAGAGGAAAGTGGAGGGATATGAAACAAACAAAACACAAAAATAACACCGTGAATAAGAAAAATTAAAAGAAAGGTCTAACAAGGTACAGTCGAACCTCTATTCAACGAACCTCTATTTAACAAAATTCTCTATTTAGCGAAATTTTGGTTAGAACCGTCAATGTCCGATATTATTTATATATAAATTTCCCTCTATTTAGCGAACACAATCTCTATTTAACGTAGTAAAATTAGGGTCATAAACCCATGTCAGGTAGTTAGAATTCCAGGAAGGTTCTCTCTAATGGGGTGATTAGGCGGTAATGCTGCATTCCTTCAATGGCTGTATTTTTAAGTTGAATGAGTTGTTTCCAGGAAGGTTCTTTCTCATTTACCAAAGGTTCAGTTTCAGAATTATCCTAGAATATTGATGGGGTCATTAGGCGGTAATGCCGCATTCGTTCAAAGACTGTACTGTTCAGTTTAACAAATTGTTTCACAGCGTTAAGCTAAGTTTGTACCGCGAATTGAAAATATCGCACCGTCGGACGGCGAAACTTTTGAGGCATTTGAGACCATCCGTCGTGCATTGCAAAATCGCGAAAATGTTCCGACGAGTTTGTTCAAATCTTTAAATCAGTGCGAGGTATTTTTTGAAAACGTGTATTGTTTAAATGCAAAGTGCAACCAAAAATTACAGACTTCTTTAAGAACTCTTACCACATCTGATGTTTTCGTAAGTACATACCTAATGTTTCTGTGCGGCTTTTATGTTCCTTTGTACATTATGTATAATAGCTTATGTGTTTAATCATAAATAATGTACGTTTATGTTACATATTATGCACATAGATATGTAGCTATGTATGTATTAATAATTACGTACATTAAACTTCACATAAAACTATAACTTCAATTATTTAATCATTTTTCAGGTCAAATTACTTGATAACAAAACTATCAAAAACAATATATGCTATACGAAGAATTAGAAAAAGTGTTAATGAAACAGCGGCGTTATCAACCTACTATGCACTGTTCCACAGCTTGTTACTATACGGTACAATATCGTGGTGCACTGCAACACAATCAGATCTTTAAAAGATTTTTGTTCTACAAAAACAAGCGGTAAGAACCATAGCCAATATTAACTCCAGTGTCGTTTCCTGTAAACCCCTATTTAAGCAATACAGGATAATGACTCTATACTCCATTGTCGTGTATCAGCTTTTGTGTAACACTAAAACCAAGTTTACGGATCTACCAGCAAATTGTGACTATCACACCTACAACACAAGAAGGAAAGATGACCTGGTGATACCAGCCCACAGATTATTGAAGACCAGTAGGAAATTGGATGGCCTTCGACTGTTCAACTACCTCCCTCAGCAAATTAAATCACTACCCTTAACACAATTCAAATATAAACTGAAACATCAAATGACCAAATGTATACTGTATAGTGTAAATGATTTTTTCCATACAAATTTAATCATTAATTAGTTTGTCCAGTACTACTCTAAATGACATTTGTTTTTGCTTATTGCCATCCTTTTGACTTGTCCTATGCTGTACTGTAACTGTAATGGATCAATAAATATTATTATTATTATTATTATTATTAAACATACATGATATATGTGCATACATATATACCAAATTATTCTAAATAACGATTTTTTTTCGGCGAATTTACGACTTCGTTAAATAGAGGTTCGACTGTATATGCAATAGAGGAATGGGATAGAAGAAAAGTAGCAGTGGCAAGGTTAGTCATTCGAACAAATGTTGATGAGGTGATGATACATAAACATAACTTGGGAGCCAAGAGAATTATAGTTTGAGCATCCAATTTTGTTTTTATCTTGTGTTTATAATAAATAAATAACTGGGGCTATTCACCACAAATTACAATAAAAGAGTTTGTATCAAGAAATCTTGTGCAATCTCAGGGCTTATTAATATGATGTTATAATAATTATTAGCAAAATAAATGGTTTACTGCCTTTTATATTCTATTTATTGGCAACTGAATTAAATAAAATGCTCCAGTTCTAGCATGAGAAAAACTCTAGTCACAGGGGTAGGTTAAACACCCGGTATAACATCCACTGTTGAGTATAACTTACTAACTTTTATGGCAAATACCCGACTTTTTGACAGTCTAACCTCCAATATTGACAATTCAAAACAGATATAGTTCGCTCGCACAAAAATAGCATAATTTGTATGCAAAACAGCAAAAAATGGAAAAATTCACATCAGGTAAATATGCAAAAGGAGGAATAATTACAGGGATCGAGAAAGGAATTGAAGAAATGCAGGATGCAAAATACGAACAAAACCAACAAGAAGGAATTCAGGAAAGAATATTAAAAATAAAGGAAGACTACTGGAGAATAATAACAGTATACAGTAATAAAAAAAATAGAAAATATTATAGACAAACTAAAGGACCAGATAATAGAAAAAGAAGAATATAAGTTATTAATTGGCGGAGATTTCAACGCAAGAACAGGAACGTGGGGAGCAATAGAAGGCAGGGAAGAAAAAAGAAAATCCAAAGACAAAATACAAAACACAGAACGACGAGTATTGATACAATTTATACAAGAAAGAGGATGGAATATCTTAAATGGTAATATAAATGGAGACGTAGAAGGAGAATATACGTAGATAGGTCCTAGAGGAGAGACGGTAATTGATTATGTAATAACCAACAATACAGGCCTAGAAGATATCAAAAGCCTAATAATAGGGGAGAGAACTGAGTCAGATCATCAACCCTTAACAATACACTTAGCAGAAACAATGAAACCTGAATCAAAAGAGAAAGAATTTAGGCGAATAAATAAAAATGTATGGACAAAAGACAGTATAAAAATATACAAAGAGAATTTAAGAAGGATTGAATTCAGAAAGGAAGGAGTAGAAAGTGCAATGAATGAACTCGCAGAGAAGATTCAGGAAAATATAGTGAAAGAACAAAAGACAATACAGAAATGGAAAATGGGTAGAAATCCTTGGTGGGATAAAGAATGTAAAAATAAAAAGCAGCAAGTAAGACAGCGTTTAAGAAGATGGAAAATTAACAAAGTTGCAAAAAATTTATATATAAAAGAGATGAAAGAATACAAAGAACTAATAAAGAGCAAAAAAAAAGAGGAAGATGGAACAATATGGAAAAGAGATAAGGGAAATAAAGAACGAAACAGAAGCATGGAAGTACATCAACAAAGACAGGAAAACAAAATCTCAGATAAGTGACAAAATAGAGATGAAAATATGAGAAAGACACATCAGGAAGATAATGAAAGGAAGAGAAGAAAGAATTATACCAAGACAAGAAACAGCAATAGAAACAACAACGACAACACTAATAAAGGAAGAGGAAGTAAGATACCAAATAAAGAGATTAAAAAAGAACAAATCCCCCGGGGTAGATGAGCTGCAGATTCAAGTATGGATAAACGCACCAGATAATATAATTGGAAGACTAACAGAGTGCTTACAAAATATACGGGAAGGCAAAGAATTTTTAGAAAGTTGGAAAACAGGAATAATAATCCCGATATATAAAAGAGGAGACAGAGACATGGCAGAGAATTACAGAATAACCTTAATGAATACAGCTTATAAATTATATGCCATGATCTTGGAAGGAAAGCTAAAACAGGAAATGGAAGAAAAGAACATTATTCAAGAAACACAATCAGGATTCAGAAAGGGAAGAGGTGCAATAGACAACATATATTTCCTAAACTACATAATAGAAAAGGAAATAATGGAGAAAAAAGGAACGCAAGTTACATTTTTCGTTGATCTCAAAGCAGCCTTCGACATGGTGAATAGACAAGAACTGTGGCAAATGATGGAAAGAAAAGGAATACACCAACACATGATTACCCGAATAAAAGAACTATACGAAGAAACCGTAAACATTGTCAAAATTAATGAAAAGACATCTAAAAGGTTTTGGACAGAAAGAGGATTACAACAAGGATGGCCTCTCAGCCCGACTCATTTCCTGATATATATATCAGATTTGGAAGATAAAATTAAGACAATGGCAAGCAGGTGGAGTGATAACTGGTAAGAAGATTTGATCATTAGCATATGCTGATGGCATAGTACTTCTGGCAAAAGAAAAGGAACAAATGAAAGATATGATGATAAGATTCCAGCGATATTTACAGAAAAAGAGTATGGAATTAAATGTAGAAAAATCGAAGATCATAGTCTTTAGAAAAGGAGGAGGAAGAGATAAAAAAGAAAAATGGAAATGGAACGAAGAAGAAATAGAAAAAACAAATGAAATAAAATACCTAGGATATACATTCCAAAGAAACAATGGGCCAGAAAAACATTTAAAGGAAGTCACAAGTAAATCTATGAAGGCATTGGGCCAAATATGGGGAATAGGAAAGAGAAAATTCGGAGAAAACTTTAACATAAGGCTAATGATGTTTGACACAATAATAAAAAGTATAATTCTGTATGGCGCAGAAATATGGGGTTGGGAAGAGAGGGAAGAGATCGAGAAAATCCAAGTAAAATACATCAAATGGCTATTGGAGCTTGATACAAACAGGCCATCATATATAGTGCTAGAGGAAACAAAAAGAAGAAAACTAAGGATTGAGGCAGGACATAGAGCAATAAAATATGAAGATAAAATAAGAAGCAACACGGAAAATACAATATTGAAGGAATGTTGCAAAGAAATAAGAAAAAATGAGGAGAAAAAAATAGAAGACGGTAAAAATTAATGGAAAAGAAAAGGGAAAAGTACTACCAAAGAGTCGGCTACTCCACACAAGAGATAGAAAGAAGAAGACAAGATCAACAACTGTCAATAAGAAAAGAACTCATAAGAAAAGATGAAGAAATACAAAAACAGGAGCAGTTTAACCAAATAAACCGCAGTACCAGCAATAATTTATATAGAAATATTATGACGACAGGAGTACCCAAATACCTAAGAAACAAAGAAGACAAGGGACACCATCAAACAATTGCAAGGTATAGATGTGGAAATGAAGAAAATGGTAAAAAATATGGAAAAAAGATGAAGAGAAGATGTGTAGGTTATGTGGAATAGAGGAAGAAACAATAGTGCATCTAGTACATAGATGTTATAAGACTCGGGATGTAAGTGATGGAAAAACAGTGAAAAGTGTACTAAGTGAAAGTGGCAAGGATATAGGGTGGATGAGAGAGGTACAAAAAAGACGAGGAATAAAGGACAAGAATGAGTGACCGGTGTAAAATAGGTAATTAGTACATACGTAAATTAATAATAATGTAATAACCGAACTCCTACTGCAAGCTGAAAAGCAGCAGGATAAATAAATTACTACTACTACTACTAGTAAACAGTACTTATTTCATGTTTACCTGTTGCTTGAAGTCATTTAAATTCCTGAAATGCATAATAGTTATTTAACAAACAAGTATGTTAATGAGGGCGATTACTAATCAAGACATTTTAACGTTAATTGTAAAGATTATTAATTGCCGATTAACACGCGAGTTAGTTACCTACAATATTTTTTCGTTGATTGTATCTTATTATTAATTTTAAGAAAATCTAATTTTATTCCATGAAAAGAATTTGACACTCAAAAGTTTTGACATTAATGGTGTCTTGGATTACCTATACCAAAATCGTCTATTAATAAAAAATCATTCATAATATGGGTCATTAATAGAAGATTTTCTGTACCTTAATGAAACCCATAAATAAACGATCAACGGAAAATGTCATGTTCACGCCAAAACTTTGCTTTGATTTTAATTAATTTAATGATGCCACCGTTATACCATGGAGGGTAATTATTGTTTGACTTTTTCGAGTATTTTGGCACACATTTATCTAAAATATGATAAAGCTTGCGATAAAAGTAACCGCAGGCATCGTTAGCATCAGTAAACACCTCTAAAAAAGACCAATCAATTTTTGATAATGAATCGTACAATAACGGAAAGTTTGCTTTACGAAAGTTGTAGCAGTTTTGAAAAAACGATTGAAATTTATCTTTATATTTGTTGTTTGCTTTTAATGATAACGTGATATCAAGTACTGGATGATGTCCATCTTTAGAGACCAGAGCATCAAGTGATTTTTCAAAGCAATGATTATTATGTAAAAAAAGATCAAATATATGATTAATTTCGTTATAGACCAAATCAGCTTGAGATATACTAAAAAACTGCATAAATTATTTAGGTACGAAATTAGTTTAGTGTGTGTAGAATCTCATACAAAGTCTGCATATTCAGTAATATTACAATCCCCCACTATCAAAACCATGCCATCACAGACTACATTTACACGGTTGTTGTTAACACCGGTGTAAATTGTAGTGTAAATGGGGTTGAACGCCGGTTTTACTAGAACTGGTTTACTAACGCTACACCACTTCGCCAACAGGCGTGACGTTAGTAAGCGGGTGTAAAATGTAGGTGTAAATGGATACTTTCGACTTACACCGGTTTTGAAACAAGACTACCAACATAATTGTAATTACAGTTGGTTGTATATAACATGAACATTTAATAAATTGAGATAAAATGTTACCTGAGAAGTAGATGTGGTAATCTTGTAGTTTACGTCTCTCACTTTGAACTACCGTTCCTAGAGCCACTAATGCAAGAGGGAGTGAAATTTTACAATATACCTGCATTTTTGAGCCCGTGCGTGCACGTCATAACATATTGATGACATCATCTCCTAGTATGTTTATATGATCCTTATACAGTCACTAAAAGTACGTTGTTTGACACAGACTGATGCAAAATTTAACCTACAAATTTCGAATTTCACATAGCTTGGCAGACGATAAAATTGCATTTTAACGTGAAATAAAAGGTAGATAAAATACAACTTTAACAGTTAGAATTTAATGAATATATTAAATTAATATTTTAAAGATGAAAGAAAAAACCACAACATGAAAACTGAAGACAACATCATATTAATTTACATAACATTTATATTGTAAGCGTTGACAGCTATCAATTAATGTAAAATTAAGTGACCAAACTACCTCAGAAAATCAGCACTTTGAAAACTTGAACGATGTAGCTTGTGTGAAATGAATTGGCGCACTTCAGGTATACCGATTAGGCGCATTTTCCTGTAACTGATACTTTGCTTGCTCGCTGTATATGTTATTTACCTGTTGAGGCTACTTATAACAGGTACTCTGCAGGTATTTATGTAATTTTTCGGACCCAACTTAAAATCAATTAAAAATACAATTTTGCGATTTATTTTAGTAAAAACATTGTATCGAGTACCACATGAAATAACGAATAAATTGACTATAATAGTAAAATAACTTACATATTTTTACAAAGAATAATAATTGGAATTGCGCAGGATTTTAACAACTAAATCAAATAAATCATTTCAGTATCATTTTAAAATAACCAAAACATTAAATTTTATAGACAACACAAATCTAATAAAGCAGATCATAAATGTAACTTAATACAGACACAAGTTTAGAGAGTGGAAAACAATAAACGCAAGTAGTTAAGAAAAACAATGAGTTAAAAATACAACATTAGTATGGTATTAAACAATAGGACAGATATTTGCAACGTTTCATTCTTTAATATCTAGACACTTCTTCAGGCTAAACATGGATTTACATGTTATGGGCCTGTATGATGTAATTTCTGTTGGTGGTTTACCAGGTTTCATAATTATGATTATTTGCGTTGTTTTCCATTGACTTGGGAAGTGCCGGATTCTGAGGATAGAATTATACAGATGTGTAAGGGCTTGTATAGCTTTAGTTGGTAATTGTTTGATAATTGTCCCAGCTATCAGGTCATATCCTGGAGATTTCTTTGTGTTGATCTGTGGCATCTTCGTTCGGGAGTTGACAACGGAAGGGTGTAAACACTTTGGTGAGATATTCAGCAAAGGCATCGGCCTTTCGTTTGTTGCTGCGAGCCCAGCTACCGTCTTCCTGTTGGATAGGAGCTACGCGTGGGGTTGTTTTTTTATTTTTCGCGTTGCTTTCCAAAGCGAGTAGTCTGTTCGTTTGCACTGAGATTTTCAAGGTAGTTCTGTATTCCTTGATTTTAATGTTGACTAAGAAGTTTTTTTAGATGTTTGCTGGCCCTATTATACTCTCGTTTGTCGAGGTCCGATCTGGTAAGTTGCCATCGTTGCCTGAGGCGGCGTTTTTCGGCTATTTTGTCCTTTATGATGATAGGTGTATCAACTTACTATTTTGAACCATGGTGTATACAGCATACAGATTTGCAGGTCTGTGAAATAGAACAGACTGTTCGTATGCTTAAATTTAAAGCATTGGCAACTCTCTGTAACACCAAACCATTAGAAAGTTGGTCATTATATTACGAATTATTATATTACAGATGTAAATTACTTACTTCTCTCACAGCAGTTAGCGGTATAAGTGCACCATCGTTGTCTCTTTCTCGTTCAAAATAGCTTATCAAAGCGGCAACAAGCTCTTTTGACTTTCTGGGCAAGGCGGTTGACATTTTAGCTTCGAGTTCCCCATACGTTTCCAGCAACTAAACTCTTCCCCAAAGTAAGTAATTTGTAGCAGTGGAAAAACGACAGTATAACTTGTTCGCAATGTTCGTTTTGAAAACAACGGATTTTTAAAATGCAAAACTAAACTATATGTCACTTTCAACACCTGTCAAAACCACTATAACAAATAAGTCGTTTTAAAAAGCGACATGCGTACGTGTTAACTCCCTGAGCAGAACTTGAAAACACAAAGTACCCCGACGTATTATAGTTTTTGCTATTGTTCATGGAAATTATGAAATATTAAAACAAAAAATGTACGGCTATAGCAATATATGAAGCTATATTATTAGCAAAAGCAATATTAATCATTATTTTATTGAAAAAAAGAGTAGTTTTATATTTTTCAAATGTTGGTACTGAAAACCTTACTAAAAGGCGGATTGATGACGTGCACGCACGGGCTCAAAAATTCAAGTATATTTTTGTACAAAGGTATGAATTTAGGTTAGCTGCAGATCTAAGATTTGTGTGTACTTAATACAAACATTACTGTGTAATGAAGAAAATGTGTGTAGAACGTAACAAGAAGGTTAATTTGTCTCTCCTTCCTATATCACTGGATCTAGAGATCTAGAAATGGTAGTTCAAAGTGGGAGACGTAAACTACAAGATTACCATAGATGTGATGTATTAATCTTGTAGGTTATGGCGGTTATCTTTATAATTTTATAATAACAGATACCGTCTGACAGAGTGACAGATGGAAAATCTCGAAGCAGTTGGTCACACTGCGACGAGGTTTTAGCTATAATAACACCGACATACACTTTAATGCCTGTACAACACCCCTTGTGCAAACGCACGTTTTACACGAATTTTACTAACAACGGTTTAAATAACACCAGCGTTAAATTACCGTGTAAATGTAGTCACAGATTACATGAATCGATTCAAGTGCTTCAAACAATTGTTCGGGTCAAATTCAGTATACGGTCCGGTCTATTGCGCATGCGCTGAGAGCGGAGATGTAAAAATGTTGTGGATGCCGCTATCGTCTCGTAATGTTTAAAGCAACGTTGTTGCGCTCTCAGCGGTTCAGGTTAGTTGTTAGGTCTTGATGAATTTCTTTTTAGAGAAAAAATACGTCTGGACCGTATACTGAATTTTTACCCAATTGTTCATACTCTGAAACGACGTCTAGCGTTAAATTATCAACTACATCCATAGTTGGATGCTCGCCTGGACGTTTAATGCCCGCCATGGCTGTCACCAAAGTAGTAAACAATGAAGGCAGCAAATTTCTGTTCCACTATATGAATATTTGGCAACGATGCTTGTGATTTGACCTAAAATAATCGACGTACTAAAGCTGCGCATAGTAGGGACGTAAACTGCAAGATTACCCTTTTTAGGTTAGGTTATGGTGCAAATGTGCAAGTGCAGAAACCTTTATCTGTCATCTGTCAATATAGCAAAATTCAAAAATTGAAAAATTACCGCTAATCGAAAAACATTCAGAAATTGTCCATTTTCCAAAATGGAAACATTCTGAGCTCACAAACCTAATTTTTCCTCTTACCTTCAATTGCAATGGTGAACGGTAGAACAGATACAATCATCCAGGGTTGCATGTGATATATCATATCAATAGGGTTCCTCATTCCCATTTTGGATTTTTGTAAAAGTAGTTGGTACAAGTCCATCGTACTCCACTGGACATCGATGCAAATATGAGTAAAACAAATCCAATTATGTTAAACTGGGTGGCTTCGTAAGTAAAAAGGAACAGCCCAAACGATATCATAATCACTATTGTACACAAGCTCCATGACTGAAAAATGTTACTGTAAAATTGCTAACTATCACGAAACAATATGTCATTATTTACATGCATTAACTACAACTAGTTTCGGCATATTTACCTTTTTTTCGAGGTAAATAAGATTGCAAAAGCTAATATAAATACTATGGACTTCGTCATTGTATATCTAAAACAACATCAATTTATAAACAACTTTAATAATTCCATTACAATCTCACAAGGATACTGTGACTAGTTCAAGGCCCCAATTCGAGAAACCAATGTCGATTCCACTGAAAACTCCTGTTGGAGACACTGCGACTATATGCTCCTTCCAATTCAGCATAATTCTCGGCCGTCCCTGCCGATGTATCAGTAGTATTCGGATCATCGTGGCCAGCATATATTTCACTATTAAATGCACAAGCACTACCGTCAGAGGAAAGCGAAAACTCTACAAAATCTGTGCTCAAATCTGCTACCCAACGCCATATCCTTCTCACCTGGTACAGCCATCGTTGATAAAAGGTGAGTCCAATCGACGGCACAAAATAGGTGGCAATCAACAGCCCGGTTCTCAGGGAATACCAAAGACATGTGGTCGTGAAAACCCTGCGCGTTTTCATTTGCAAATCCTCCTCCTCCTCGGGAAGGCTGTCCACAGCCTCATATTTCAGCCTTCGGCCCACCATATCAGTAGCCACACTATCTTATCATCTTCGCGCTCACAGATAGCAAACGATCAACCACTGTCTATTTTATGGTCGTGTATGCACGCGGAATTCACTAACATTTATGGCGGTAACTCAACTGAGGCTGATAACATATGTTGGCAACTTTATTATTGTCATTATTGACGTTGGCGATAACTGACAGATGCACATTTTCCACAATAAGTCTCAAGGTCAATTTAGGGGAATATGGTTTTTGCACTAAACGATCTTGACATTTCTGTTTTTACTTCCTTTTACGATAAAGGAAGTATTGGATTCACCCGAAAAATTCGAAATTGAGTTTTCAACAGATCTTCACGTTTTATAGTCCCCTGAACTCAAAAAAACATTTTTTTGTCATTGGTCTGTCTGTCTGTGAACAGAATATCTCAAAAACGAAAAAAGGTATGACGTTGAAACTTCATATACAGGCTGATTTTTTTATCATGCTTCTGCATAATGGGTTGCCTACAAGTTGTTACATGATAAAAAAATCAGCCTGTATAAGTTTTGTATTCTATAGTCCGTTTTTTTCCTATAAAAATTTTCAAGGCCATGTTAAAATTGGCAAAACTGCTTT
Organism: Agriotes lineatus; assembly: GCA_940337035.1. NCBI lineage: Eukaryota > Metazoa > Arthropoda > Insecta > Coleoptera > Elateridae > Agriotes > Agriotes lineatus. The sequence continues at coordinate 131,519 of CALNHX010003678.1, forward strand.
TTTTAAATTCTTAGAAAATTTATTTTCGTCAGGTTTTTCTGTAAACGACTTTTATCACTTTGACATTTAAAATTAAATTGTCAGTTTTTCTTTTTTGAAACTGAATACGCGTAAAAAACGGAATTTTTTAAAATTAAATGTAGTGAAGTGTGCAGAGGAACTGTTGGATCTGCATCTTAACACACCAGAAGAAAACGTTTACGAAAGATTAGCAAGAGCTGTTGATGTACATAGAACTTTAATGCCAGATTTGAAATTTTCCACCAATTTTTAGTTCTATAAAGTTACTAAAGCAAATTTTGCCAACATATATTTTTTAAAGGAATCCAAGTTATGCCAACATAAACCCTAAATTCTTTGACCTTGAAAATTTTTATATGAAAAAAACGCACTTTAATATAATCCATTCACAAAACTCGTGAACTGTCAAAACGCTGTCAAGTTGGTATCTTGTTTAAATTCTGATTTTGGCAGCACTGAAATTTTTGAAATTTAAAAACTTGACTTATGTCATACTTTCTTGTAAAAAAAATCTCCTAAATTCTTTAATTTTTGTGCATACACTTCAATTGCAATGGAACAGAAACGAAAGAGAGTTTTATTATTGGAAAGAAAAAAAGGCTATAGTTAATTATTACAAGGAAAAACTTCGCTTAACTTTTGACACATGTAACATAACCTAACTGTACTATTACTAGAAATCACTAGATTCAAAGTACATTCCCAAAAAAACTGTAATTTCTAGGTACACTCAGCAAATATTTAAAAAATTTGACATTGACAGTTCACAAGTTTTGTGAATGGATAACATGTAGATACGACAGCAAGCTTTTGAAGCAAATCGCATAACCGGAAGTAGGTGTTGACTCTTGTGGTTTTTCAGTTTTTTTTTCGATTTTTTCAAAAACGGCTCTAACGATTTTTTCAAACTTCACATTTTTATTACACTTTTAATGTGTATTGATGTGAGATAGTTGATTTTCCAGTTGAATACTTCTAAAATGGGTTTGTTTTTAAAAAAAATTTTTTATTAACTCCTATTTTATATAGAACACCCTGTATATTATTACATTTTTGAATTCAGTTTAAAATTCTAGAGAAAATTTGTCACTTCAACTAACGCTCTATTTTGTAGTTTTTGTAGAATTTGTAATTTTTGAAAATTTTTGACAGATGCTTTTAAATTTCAAATCAAATTTTTGGCTAATTATAAGATCACTGTAAAAGGAAGTTGTGTGCGTGTATCACACCATATTTTTTAAATTTCAATACTTAACAGGGTGATGCGTAAAGAAAGAAAGAAACAAAATATACAGGGTATCTCAGAGATTTTTGCACTTTTGTATTCTATTTAGCTCAGCTATTATTAATTTTTATCAATAACTTTATTTCGAACTTAAAAGTACATATTTTGGAAATTCACATGTAAAAAATTAAATCATCTAGGTGTTGCCCTTGTGGGCGCTAGCACTTTTGCAAGAGATGTCTTATATTTTCCATTATGCGCGTGTCCTGTGGAATAGCTTCAATTTCTTATCGAATATGTTTCTTGAATTGGTGCAAATTTGCTGTGGAGTTGTCATAGACACGACTTTTAAGCTAGCCCCACAAAAACATTGCCTGGGGTTAAGGTATTGCTTTGTGGGGTTAAGTCAGGCTTCTGGGAGACCAACTGATGTCACCTCCTCTTGATATCAATTTGTCAGAAAAAATCTCAGCTTTTAATGGGGCATTTCATGTATGGCTAGTGGTCCCATCTTTCTAGAACTACCATTTGTCATGAAAATCATCAAATTCTTGGAGAGCAGGGCCAAAACGTTCATGAAACTTTGCAGCCTACTTGTCAGAATTTACAGTAACCCAATGTGATCTTCAAATGTATGGGCCTGTTAGACCTTAAAGATATTGCTGCCCAAGTAGTGACTCTTACACTACGTAATGCACTTTGATGTTTCTCCCGGGCCCTCAGATCTGTAACGATAATCGACGTTGAACTGTGAAGAAGTTGATAAAAACTGCAAACATAAAACGCACATTTTGGAGCATCAAATAGTATATATTATTATGATGTGGCTATACAAAGCTATACTTTTATTAATGTGATGCCCTTTTAAATTCAATAATAATTCTTTAATAAAAATAAATCAAGTTCTCTTATCTCAGGTGGTTCGCCAAATCAAGATCTCTATCTATTAATTGAATGTCAATATTACAGTTAATGAAGTTTACTGTCAAACTGATTTCTAAATCTCAACAAACCAGGTATCAACAATTGTATTTTTACATTAATCAATTCATCAAATCAAATATTGCCTTGTATTATTGTATTTCACTGATTGATCTTTATTTAAAATGTTTTAATATTAATTTCTAACAAACCTTGTCACTTATTCAGCTTCACTCGCACAATTCCTTACACCAGTGACTCCTACTTCCTAAAGGATCCCAACGTCGTCCTCGCCTGACACCTATCAACCAAATCCAATCCCTCTGCTGATGCCGGCTGCAATCTCTCTGTCAAACGGCAACTTCAACTTCAACAAAACCTGGTAAGTTTCAAGTTTCTAACTGCAACAGCTCTCATCTTGTTTCTTCTTTAGATATCCTTCAGCACTCTGCAATCTGCTCCGATGTTGTCCAACTCTGGTAATACTACCTCAAATCCCGCTCCAGCTGAATCACCTTATTACGATGCAACCATCAATGTCAAACATAAACATGTAATTATGCGACACGCCAGTCAATAAATCCAATTCCATCCAATTTTGTGGTTCTTTAGTTCCCTTTAAATGTAATTCGCAGCACTTAACAATCTCTTCACCGATTGTGAGTATTTTTTAATATTCATATTTAGACTCCTTCTTTAATACCTCGTAGATTTCTTAATAGCAACCCCATTTGTATATCAACCAAACAACTATACAAATTCTGCACGAATTTCAATTTTTATTTAATAAATATCACGTTTCAAAATATCTTATACTTTTTTCTTTTAGTTTATTTATGTAACTACCCTTAAACAAAAACTTGTTCTTGTTGGATACTATTCTTACTGCACCCTTACATATTTTAAATTATCCATTATTTACAATTTAACAATTCACATTATCATTATAACACATTTGTCAATCGTTACCTTGGCTTGTATTTTATTAAAATTTTCTGTAACTATTAAATTAACATATTAATTTATTAATACGGTTTTGAAATTAAACACCCATCAAGATTTAATTATATCATTCTTCCAAGCTTATTTTTTTCAAATATTTCTTTATTGAAATTAATTACACTGCCTCATGTATCATAACAATATATTGCAATGGTGGCTTGGATTATTGTATTTTACAAGCCATTCAGTTATTTGCTTTAATATTATGTAAAATATTATAACGTTGAGACACCTTTTATTTAATTCGAAATTTTATATCATTCTGTTTAATAACTGTAATGCATTTGAGACTCTTAATAGGGTGTGGGTCATTAATCTAGTTATCTGTTTTTTGATATTCTAATTTTATATGGATTATTAATTATTGACTGCTACTAAATGCCAGTTTGACTTTAAATAACTATCAAACAATAATCAAATCAAAATTGATAAATATTCTTCCTATTCCCAAATTAATGAATCAATTCACCAAAGTAAGTACTGTGTTATTTTTATTTCACTCAATTAATTGTTTTTCTTATTCAATATTCTTCTATAGAATTAATTAAGACCAACCTGATTTCCTCTTATTTCACTGCTATTCACATTAAACACTACTGCTCCTGACGTTCACAGCTAAGCTCATTGACAGCTCAACCTCGATGCTCCTCCAACCAACTTGAACATGTCCAAACCCTAGGCTCCTACAGACACAGTCTCGCTCCTCACACTCCTGTACGCTACTGTCAACTTAACAGCTTCCTGGTAAGTTCCCACTAACAGATGGTACCCCAACTAATTTTCCATTGTCCTCAGCTCCTACCTTGTAGTAACCAACCCAAACAGAACAATCCAACTCAATTAGTCACGTCAGCAACTCCAGTAAAATGATTGACTAGTCTTCCGTAGAATCTCCAACTCCAGTAATGAACATTAATTATACCTTGTATGTGCCAAACAATCCAAGTTCACTCAAATATTGTTATCCTCTTCTTACTTGCACTAATTAAACTGTATTCTATAATCTCTTCAATGATTGTATGCTTGTATTATCCGTTAATTATATTTTCACTTATCTTCACTTCGTAGACTTGTTTTAAAAACCTTTTTTATTTTTATAAGACCAATTATTCTCGAATTAAAGTCAAAATCTCTATCTCTGATCTATACCTACTACACTTCTTTATTCTCATAGTAAGCATATTTGTTCTATAATAACATTATCTTATCTTTCATATTAACCTTCACCACCATTTACTCAATTGCTATAACTTTCAAAATAAAATCCAATTTGTCTCAAATTTAATTTCTATTACTCAATTCAACTTAACCAACAATCTTATTCAAAATTTTCTAAATTTGATTGTATTAATCTACCAAATTTATTTCTTTTAATTTTTATTTAATAAGTGACCTATGTGTATCATAATAATATATATAATCAAAAAAACCTGCATACCCATAAGGTTGTAAGGTAACATCAAATAGTTCCATTGTAATATCTTTACATTGTAATAAAAAATTACTAAGGCTTACTTTGCTCAATGCAAAGAACCAAACAATTATATCTCAACTAGGGTTGCCATATTTAAAAATCGCAATTTTGGGACACGGATACGAAAAGGGCAGGGAGGGGGGTCTTGTGAAGAAAAGGTAATTCATTACTTTAATTTTGTAAAAACTTTTTCCTATTTATTTGTAGTTTATTTTACCAATACTAGAAACTAAATGCTAAAGAGATCCATTAAACTATTTATTATTCCCAAATAATAATAATAATAATAAATAAATAATAATAATAAACAACATTTTCTGTTCATCGTTAATTTATGCGTTTTATTAATGTATAAAAAATCCTTTATTAACGTCCCCTGTTACTAAATAATTTTTTTTCCGACTACCATTTCCTAAAGGAGGCTATTATTTGACACTTTCCATATGTCAAAAGCATGTTGTTATTGCATACTAAGTAATAATAATTTTATTGCACACATCTGTCACTTTATTGCACGCTTCTGTCAAAACTATTTATTAAGTTTGATGAGTTTTCAATTTAAAGACTTTGCCTTCGGCTCATTTTTTAAACTTTCTCACGCATGTAAAAAAGTGGCACTTTAGCTACACGTATAAATAACTATTATTTTGTAAATTCGTTTATTAATGACTCCTATTGATGAATACTTTTTTATTAATACATACCATGGATGTCAAAACTTTAATAAGTGTCAAATTTTTGTTATGCAATAAAATTAGATTTTCTCCAATTTAATAAGATATGATCAACAAAAAACTATTGCATCTAACTCGTGTGTTAAGGTCTATTCAGACTGGCAGTAGCAGTGCGGTTCTGAAACAGCTCAGCAATCGCTTTGCACGTTTTTAAAATAATATGATTTGGATCAATCGGGGAGCGATTTTTGTTAAGCGGTGATTAATAATCTCGACACTTAACGAGTTCGCTAGCACTCACACCTTAAAATGTCTCCACTACTAACCTTTTTCGTTAACACACTCTTTGTTAAATAACTATTAACAGGACCACTAATATGAAGCACTAATAAAAACGTAAATTTCACAATATGTGGTTATTAATATATTAGGTAAGCACCATCAGTTCACATTTGCATTTGTTTCTGCTGCAGCAGCACTATTTTCGTTTGGATTCTTGTAGTATGAATCATATTTCGCAGAACTTTTACTTACATTAAACGTAGTGTAATGGTATATTGCTTGCAGCAATTCTGGTTGCATTGCTAACGTACGTACATGAAATAGATTCAAATAGGCCCAGAATTGGTATTCTATTTATTGCAACATAAGTAACATGTAGATTGGGCCTTTCTTGTGGCATGCAACCAGAAAGCAGGAGCAGAAAGCATTCCAGGAAGAAATTACGAGCGTGGCGTCCCTAAGAAGTGCAGAATCCAGGTACGAGGTCCACTTTAGAGCTCGATTTGAAAAATAAAAGGGGGGGCTTCGAAAGGTCTACAGCAGAGTGGTTTAGCCAAGGCAGACATCGTTTGAGGTCCAGAGAGAAGCAGCAGTAGCCGGGCACCTTCCAGAAGAAAATTACGGGCGTGGTCCCTAATTTGTGCAGGAGGCGGAAACGAATTCGACCAGCATCCAAAACAGTTGAGAGTTAGCGTCACATATGACATAATACAGGTCAGCCCAAACCACTTGATTCATTAAATTACATTGCTATTGGTTTCCTGAGGTGGAATTATTGATTGTTGGTTGATTTGCGATCAAATTGAGCTGAATTTTGTGTCTTCGATCAGCCCTGTTTACAATTTATTTTAGAAGTTAGCTATCACTCCTTCAAAAGTGAGCATTTGATATACAAGAATAAATGTCATACTGGATGTTTCAACCCAACACTTTGAGGAGTCTCAAATGCTAACCGGCACATTAATTTAAATTTGGTTGCCAATAAAAGGCATTAGACCATTTATTATTGCAAATAATAATACAATTCAGAACATTTTTAAAAAGCCAGGAGATCAACAATAATTCTTATTAAAACTAACTTTGTATGCTCTAACAAAGATGGCGAATGATGTAGATATCTCTGAGAGTGCAGAGGGTTATTGTAGTTATTGTAAAGGAAAAGTTGCAAAAAAGTTTGTGAAATGTAGAATATGTAATAAAGTTTACCATGAAAAGTGTGTAATAAGAAGGAAAAACGCCAGAATGACTGAAATAAGCGGTATTGTTGAATGTTGTGATGAAGAGGAAAGTGAGGTTATGGACGACCAAAACGTGAATTTAAAACATGAAAACGAGATATTGCAGAACGAAAACCTGTTACTAAAGAGACTGGTAAAGGAAATGGAAGACAAGAATATCTTGCTGGAGGAAAAAATCCACTTGATGGAGCAGAAATCAGTTTTAGCAGGTGGAAACAGCTATGCAGCAGTCGCTGCCCATAACGCCAGCATTTACCCAGGGAAGAAAGGAAATGATAACATTCCAAATATTATAATCAAGCCTAAACAAAAACAAGAAGCAACACAAACGAAGAATGAACTGAACCAGAAGATTAAACCATATGAACTTCAAATTGGAATTAGAGGAATAAAGGAAAGGAAAGATGGGGTTATTGCAATAAAGTGCAACAGGAAAGAAGACATTAACAAGTTACGAGAGAAGATAGAAAGTCAAATAGGGATAGCATATGAAGTAAAGAAGGAAGAATTACGAAATCCACGCATTAAAATAATTGGCATAAATTATAAATACTCCAAGGAAGAGTTAGAGGACGTAATTTTAAAGCAAAACAGTGAACACCCATCGGAACGAGTTGTAGTCAACTACATTAAACACGTAGAGAAGATGAACACTTATACTGTGTTTGCAGAGGTTACACCCACACTGTATACTAAACTAATGTCTACAAAGAGGATATTGGTGAACTGGCAAAGATGTCCTCGCTTTGAAGACTTTAACTTAAATAGATGTCTAAACTGTAACGGTTACAAACATAAACAGGGAAAATACAAGAGCAACAGAGCCTGCGGTATATGTGCTGGTGACCATAATGAGAAGGAATGCCAGAAAAAGGAAAAGAAGTGTATAAACTGTGTACAGGCTAACCAAAAATTTGGAGAAAACTTTGATGTGGAACACGCAGCATATGAAATGGAGAAGTGTCCCTCTTACCAAAGACTAAAAAGAATTGAACAGTCCTTAACTTCCTATGGACTTTAGATTTCATAACATAAATACCATTGAAATAGAATCAAGTGTTGAATGTTTTGAGCACCTTAACGAGGGCAAGGGCAGGTTCTCTGTTTTTCATATGAATATTAGAAGCATCAGAAAGAGTTATTAATTCTAGTCGAATCATTTAAACATATATTTGATGTCATAGTATGTACGGAAACTTGGAATGTGTTGAGACCGGACATGTATAATATACCAGGGTACGAAATGATATATAATGAGGGTAAACACAATCAAAATGATGGAATTGTAGTTTACGTAAGAGATCATCTCAAGGCTCATCATAAGCTGGTAAAGTTGAACAACATTACTGTAGTGCAAACCAACATAAAGATGGGTGAAAGTGATTTTCTGATTCATTCATTTTACAAAGTTCAGTCGGAAAATAACAAACAATTTGTAGAACAACTCTATGGTTATCTCAAGGAAAATGCAAAGATAGAAAACCAAATTGTTGTTGGTGACATGAACATAGATATTCTTAGCGCAACCACTGACTCTGAAGATTATCAGAATACCCTGAGTGAGTTTGGATTCATATCAACTATTAATAATTACACAAGAATGCAAGGAGAAAATGGTTCCTGTATTGATCATATATTTTTGAAGTCAAAGATACCCGAGGAGAAAGTTAGTCCTATTATTTTAAAAACTGCAGTAACAGACCATTTCCCGGTCATTATTAGCATTGAAATGCAGAAAGAAGATAGACAGTGCGGAAAATATATATACAAAATCAACTACGATAAACTGAAAAAAGATCTCGAGGACGAAAAGTGGATTGCTGTCTTTGAAAATAGTGATTCAGACAAATGCACTAAAAAATTTGTAGACATACTTAAGGAACATATAAACAAAGTATCAACGATGCAAAAAGTCAAGATGAGACGAAAGAAAAGTGCTTGGATAACGCTGGGAATTATAACTTCAATAAATGCTACAGAGAGGTTATATCGAATGCACAAGAGAGACCCACAAAACTCACACCTAAAACAGGCCTATACTCAATATAGAAATGTTTTGAACAAGTTAATAAAAAAGGCTAAGAGTGAGTTTTACAAATCGAAAATGGATAGAGCACAAAACACAAAGGATATGTGGAACACAATACAGGAATGCATAAATAACGGAAAGAAAAACAAAAAGATAGAGATAGATGAAATTCGAACGACAGAGGGAGAAGCAGTAACAGACAAAACTAAAATTGCAAACGCTTTCAACAAGTTTTTCATAAACATTGGGAAAGAACTATCAGATAACCTGCGTCGGGTGAACCTATCGAAGAGAAAGAGAAGCTATCAGAAATCGTTCTTTCTAACAGCAATCGAAGAAGAGGAAATTAACAATCATATCATGGCACTAAATCCAAATAAGGCAGCAGGTCCTGACAATTTGCCTCCACGAATGTTGAAGGAAGTGGCCGAATTTATAAAGAAGCCCCTTACACATATAGCAAATGCTATCATAACTACAGGAAATTGGCCACAACATTTCAAGGAAGCAGTTATTATTCCAGTGCACAAGAGTGGAGACAGGAAGGAACTGGGTAATTATAGACCAATCGCTCTGATCTCAAATTTGGCAAAGGTTATTGAAAGATGTCTTAAAACAAGGATAATGAATTATGTCAACAAACTTAATATCCTTAATGACACTCAGTATGGATTCAGAATGGGAAGGTCGACACAAGATGCAATAGCTAAATTCACACAGCTAATATACACAGCCCTGGATAATAACAAGCCTGTTATTGCTGTCTTCATTGACTTGGCTAAAGCATTTGATACGTTAAATCACAGTATTCTATTAGAAAAGTTGGAATGTCTTGGCTTCAGAGGCAAAATAAATGACATTATGAGAAGTTATCTAACGAGCAGAGTACAAAGAGTGCAGATTGGAGAAAGTAGAGGTGCAGAACTGGAAGTTGAGTGCAGGGTTCCTCAGGGTACAATTTTGGGACCGATTCTTTTTATCCTTTATATAAACGACTTAGGGAAAATACTGGAGACTGGAACTGGCACACTTGTTTCATACGCAGACGACGCAGTGATCGTTTTCGAGGGGAGTAGCTGGCAGGAGCTGGAGAAGGTGGTTGGTGACAGTGTGAAAACTGTATTCGAGTGGTTTGAAGAAAACAAATTGACGGTGAACTTCAAGAAATCAAGTTTCATGGTGTTCGGAATTTATAATGACAGTGCTCCAAAAATTTCAATTATCAAAATTCATAAGAGGAACAGCTGCAGTGCCGTGTGTAACTGCCAGTGCATCAGTGCCGCAGATTCGCAGAATTATTTAGGAATAACCATAGATGGTAATTTTAGATGGCAGCTGCAAGTTCAGAAAGTAACAAACAAATTGAGATATTTAACTTATGTTTTTAGAAGGTTAGCATGTTTTCTTAGCATAAATTGTTTATTTACTGTTTATCATGCATTGTTCTTATCTATACTGCGCTACGGCATAATAGCTTGGGGAGGTGCATATGGGAATGTAATAAATGCATTAGAAGTCCTTCACAAAAGGATATTAAAAATTATATTAGGAAAAGAAAAATGTTATCCAACAGATCTCTTGTATAAGGAAGCAAAGGTTTTAGACATTAGGCAATTGTTCAGTTACACAAGTGTATTATATGTGATACAACATAGGGTAGATTTTGAGAACATTGAACAAGAATCAAGGTTAATGCGAACTAGAAGTATTGTTAACAATAACATCAAACCGCCTCGCATGAAAACTAAAAAGGGTCAGCAGTGTTTTGTTTACATAGGGTTAAAAACGTACAACCTTAACAGGTGAGTAGCCTAACCAGTTGGTAAAGAAGAATACTCTCTTCTAGGAGTCACGACCACTAAAGGTGTTAGTTTAGTTAATAATCGACTTTCCGGCTACGTTAACAGAAAAATTTCAATGAATACATAATTTTTTTTCGGCATTAGCTGTTGTTGCTTTTTTACCGTTTACTTCGTCGTGTATTCCTTTTTGGCCAATCTTTCGTCATTTCTCTATTACCCCAAATGGCTTTGCTGAGTGTGTCAGGATAAATCTTAGAACCTGGTACCCTAAACTTTCGCCTACTTGCAATTATTAAGTGAACTTACCGTATTACTTTCGCTCTCTGACTTCCTTTTTTAAACTAGTCGTGTCTTTATTAGATTGTGATGTAGATATTGCGCACATCCCTACTCACCCTACTCCAGATTTCTACATTGAAACTCTTGAGCTTCGTGGTATCAAAGGTGTGGACCACATATGGGAAATACTACATAATATAGTAAATTCTTGGAACAAAAATTAGAAACCACCAGAACAGTCACTACCATGACAGTGGAAAAAGTCCGAAAACATATCATAATAGACCACTGCCAAAAAATGACATTCAGAGAACAACCAAGACAGCCTGGCACAATTTTGTAAAAAAAAATAGAAGAAAAAATTACCAGCGTACATAAATGAAACAAGTAGAGACACTCACTGTCGGTTCCTTTGATGTCAAAATACCGATTTGAATGACCTTGAACGGCTCCTGGAGGGTACTTTCCGATAGTACTAACAGATTGGCGCCACTACTTTACCACATCGTCAAGCTTAGAAATACCCCCCTCCAAGTCACCGTCCCAGGCACTCCAGACAGGTTTCAACATTAGACATAAATGTCTCTACTTGTTTTGATTTATGTATGCTGGAATTACTGTCTTGACACTTAAGGGTACCCAAAAAAATCCCTTATGTATTTTGAATACCTATCTTGTCGTCTTTTGGAATTGCTTTATTCAATGAGTTAAACTGAAAAAGTAGGCCTTCAATCCGATTTAATAAACGAATGAAGCAACACATTGATATCAATTTTTATTGAATACCATTAAAAAGATTTGTTTCAAAAAGCCTTTCATCTCACACTGGTGTATTGATAAGCAATGCAGTCCTTAATTTTAAAAATAAATAAAAACTTTGAACATTCTAGCCTAGAAAAATATAATTTACTATGATCTAAGTATACAATTCAGCAGCTTCCATAAAAAATTACCGTCAACAGTGATCACCATTAAACAAAATTGTATTTAATCAAGAGGGCCCCCCTGAACTCTTGCTAGCTGCCTTTTTCTGCAGCTTGGCCTCAATTGCATTCTTCATTTTCACAATTAAATTAGCTAATTCTTGGTCATCGTATGTATAAAACAATTTACAATTTGAAACTTCGATTTTTTTCTTTTCAACGTACTCCGTGGCATGGTCCAGACAATAAATTGCGTCCTCTTGAGATTCAATTATCTAAAATCAAACAATTTTTAAAACTTCTTTGTGGCATTCCATTGTTTGTATTGTTTTAGGCATTTAGTCACGCTAAAAACTTAAAAATATTAATATACAAACAGATTAGGAATAAACCTGATATCTTAAACAAAGTGAAACTTATTTTTTATCACTCCTCATAATGAACAAAATTGGATTTTATTTTTAAGAATTGAAATATATTTTAGCAGTTCAGGTCTTCAGCCGCAGGGCTTGGTTTGATTTTTTTAAAATTTCATACC